>JANHAO010030502.1:0-10133 GCA_026873985.1 Saraca asoca | reverse complement strand
GAACATTTAACCTTTATATCCAGTCTACAGAATGTATAGTTCTGGATGCGATAGGGCTCAATCAAATTGGCCTAGGGCACCCACCCAAACTAACATTATGTTGTATGTGTTTTTCAAATGGGCTAACAAAAGGCCTAGCTGAATGGAGCCCAGCCCGCTGAAAGAAGCCCTCCTCAGCCAAGGCTAGTTGAGCATGTAGATCGAGGAAGAGCCAGTCAGTAGGGGCTGATTGATGTAGAGCCTGTAATTGTCGAATAGCAAACTTAGCCTTTTGTATATAGGCTCTGTGTAATAGAAAGTGAAAGAGAGGCTCATTTGATAAGGGAGCATCCTGAGAAAAATAGAGAGAACCCATTGTAACAAAGAGAGAGCTTTGAGAGTAGAGAGCCATGGGACTCACTAGAGAGTAACTCCCAGTAAAACTATGTACACTGCAAGCATTTTCTTAGTAATAAAATGATCCATGGATGTAGGGTCTGGTACCGTCCATATTTGACCGAACCACGTTAAAAAACACTACTATCTGCTACATTTTCTCCTCCTTCTTTCTCTATTTTAACACCAGGTTGTAGTTTAGGAGTCCACTGAATCTCTTCCTGTTAACTGAAGTTTGGGTTCTTCGTATGAACCAAATTTTACCGTCAACAGTGACAAAAAAAGATAAGGAAGATTTTGAGAAGCCTAACCTCATAAGGGCTCCCAATAAGCACAAGAAGAAGAACAAGTTTTGTGCTTATCATAATGAAGTTGGGCATAATACTTTGGATTGCTGGGCACTAAAAGATGCAATTAAAGATCTAATTAAAAGAGGTCACTTAAGGGACTACATGGTTCGACCTCCAAGTTAACGACCTTAGCAGTCCAAACAACCAGTATAGCAGTGGCGTCATCGGACTCCTAAGCAATAAGAGGCATCCGTAATGAAAATAATATTCACCATCTACAGTAGACCTCACATTGCAGGTACCTCAAATAGATCACATGAACACTACATGTGATAGCCAAACCACGTCTTGCTTATGAGTCATAGCGAATTTGAGAGACTCATTAAGAAAGCAAGGATGACCATAGGTAGCATCACTTTCACAAATGAAGATGCATAAGGAGTATACTCTCCCCATAATGACCCATTGGTCATCTGAGCTAAGATTGGCAATGCTGAGGTGCAGAGGATAATGATTGATACCGATAGCTAGGTAAATATTATGTACAAGGAATGTTTTGACCAGATGGGTTTAGGTACGGACCAGATAAAGGCTTCACTAGAGCCTCTTTATGGTTTCACTGGAGATGCAATATTATTAGTGTAGTAGCTCAAGCTTCCTCTTACTCTTAGAGATTTAGATCTCCAAGCCACTGTTTTGATAGATTTTCCAATTATAGATTGTCCCTTAGTGTATAATGTGGTATTGGGGTGACCTGTGATGAATGACCTGGACACGGTCACGTCTACTAAAACACTTACCATTAAATTTCCAATCCCTAATGGAGTAGGATGTGTGTGAGGTAAGTAGCACATAGCCACGCGCTGCGATGAGAATGCAGTTAAGTTGGGAGTGAAAAGGAAAAAGGTTAATGTAGTTTCTAGTAGTGAGCAATAAGCTAGAAGCATAATAGGGGTTAGTCATGACTTTGACCCTCATGAGGTGGATGCTGATAGAACAACAGGTCTAGTCAAAGAGCTCAAAAACGTACGGGTTAGTGAGGCAGATGCTAAAAGATGTCTCAAGCTAGGAAAAAACTTGTCTCCATATGTAAAACCTAGCTAGCTGAATTCTTTAAGGCCAACTTGGACATGTTTGCCTAGAACCATGAAGATATAGTAGGAATTAATCCTAAAGTAATATTGCATAAACTCAACATTAATCCTTGTCACAAACCAGTGCACCAGAAAAGGAGATCAATGACTGCTAAGTGTTATATTACTTTTAAAGAAGAGGTGGATAAACTTTTTGCTAATAAGTTTATTCAAGAAGTCCACTATCCAACCTAGGTGGCCAACCCTATGCTTATGAAAAAGAAGAACAGGGAAATGGAGAACTTGCATTAATTTTATAGACCTAAATAAAGCTTGTCTAAAGGACAGTTTTCCTTTGCCAAGGAATGATCAACTTGTGGATGCAACTACTGGTCATTAGCTTCTTAGCTTCATGGATGCTTACTCAGGATACAATTAGATCCCTATGCCCCAATAAGATCAAGAACATATCTTGTTCGTCATTCACCATGGGCTGTAATGTTAAAAAGTGATGCCCTTTGGATTAAAAAATACAGGGGAAACTTATCAATTATTAATAAATATGATGTTCAAAGAACAGATTGAAAAAATAATGGAGGTGTATGTAAATGACATGTTAGTGAAGTTTGAGTAGGTCACCAGGCATATGCATGATCCCAGGAAAATGTTTGAAATTCTAAGAAAATAACAGATGAAGTTAAATCCAAGTGTGCTTTTGGGGTATTTTTAGGAAAATTCCTTAGTTTCATGGTCAATAATAGGGAATTGAGGTAAATCTTGAAAAAATCAAACATTTGTTAACATGAGATCCCTAACCAGAATTAAAGATGTACAGAGCCTTAATGGCTAGATTGCAGCACTTAGTAGATTTATCTCTAGAGTGACCGACAAGTGTGTCCCCTTCTTTAATGTACTAAAAAAGGCAAAACACTTTGAATGGATTGAGCAATGCGAGGTCACCTTTTAACAACTAAAGGAATATATGGGTCGAGCTCCACTCTTATCCAAACCAAGGGATGGTAAGAAGCTCATTGTCTACCTGGGAGTATCTCAGTACACTTTTAGTGTAGGCCTCATATGAGAAAAAGGTCGAACATAATTTTCGATTTACTATGTGAGCAAAAGATTGCTAGATATTAAGATAAGGTACTTACTAATGGAAAAGCTTGTTTATTGCCTTGTGATCACACCAAGAAAGCTGAGACCTTATTTTCAATCACATAGGATCGAAGTGCTCACACAATACCCACTAAGGCAGATTTTGCAAAAGACAAATGCTTTAGGTCATTTACTTAAGTGGGTAGTCGAGCTAGCCCAGTTCAACATTGAATATAAACCAATATCAACAATAAAAGGGCAAGCCTGGGTAGACTTTATTGAAGAATTCACAAGCCCTACCAAAGAGGAAATAAAGACCCCAGAGGCTCCATACTGGGAATTGCATGTTGACGGGTCTTCGAGTGAATAGAAAGCTGGGGCAAGAGTGCTACTTATCAGCCCAGAAAAGTATAAAATCCTTTGTGTGCTGAGATTTGGTTTTTAGGGCACAAACAATGAAACAGAATATGAAGTATTATTGGCAAGGCTTCGTCTAGCAAGAGAAGTACAAGCTGAAAACCTAAAGATATTTAGTAACTCCTAATTTATGGTTTGTCATATACGGGGCGAATACCAAACAAGGGAATCAAAGATGGCCATCTACTTGCAAAAGGTTCAAGAACTGCTTTACTTTTTCCAACAATATGAGGTCAATCAAATCCCGTGAGCTTAGAACTCATATGCAGATGTATTAGCTCATTTGGCCATGACTAAGGATGCAAACTTCCTAAAGGCAATTCCAGTTGAGTTTCTCCTATCACCAAGCACGGAATAGAAAGATGTTGTGATGGCAATGGTCGTAGCAAAAAATTCATGGTTGGGTCCTATTTTGGATTACTTGCAAGATGGCAAGCTATCATAAGATAAGTTAGAAGCATATTGCCTATGAGCTTGGGTAGCTAGATATTGTATCTGCGATAACATGTTGTATAAAAGGGGATTTTCAACGCCACTCCTAAGATGTATAAATGGCCATGATTGTGATATCATCTTAAAGGAAATTTATGTTGGCCATTGTAGGAATCATGCTGGGGGGCTATCCCTAGCTCAAAAAGCACTTAGACAAGGATTTTATTGGCCTACAATAAACCAAGATGCCATTGACCTTGTGAGAAAACGTGATAAGTGCTAGAGATCCGCTAAAGTCCTATGAGCTCCACCAGCCTACCTACAACAAATGCTTAGCCCATGGCCCTTTGCAATCTGGGGCATGGACCTGATTGGACCATCCCCGGTAGGTCACGGCCAGTGCAAACATGCAGTGGTAGCTATTAATTATCTTACCAAATGAGTAGAGGTGAAGGAATTAATGGAAATTTATTTTATGAAAATTGAAAAATTTGCATGGACTAACATTGTTTGTAGGTTTGGAATCCCTTAATAAATCGTAATTGACAATGGGACCTAATTCAATAGCAAGCAGTTCATCAGGTTCTGCAATGACCTCAAAATTGAAAAAAGCTTCTTAGTTATAGACCATCCTTAAGTTAATAGGCAAGTCGAGGCTGTTACCAAGATCGTCAAGTAGATCTTGAAGACAAGGCCAGAGGCCAAAAAGGGAGTATGGGTAAATGAGCTACAGAAGGTACTTTGGGCTTATAGAATCATAGCTTGTAACACCATAGGAGAAACTCCCTTCTCAATGGTTTACGAATCTGAAGCCATGATCCCAGTAAAACTGAGGTGGTAACTCAATGAAGAACTACTTTCAACCTTGAAGATAACAATCAACTGCTTATTGTAAACCTCGACCTCATAGAAGAGACTAGAGAAATAGGTCGACTAAGAATTATGACCTATCAACAAAGAGTCATTAGGTATTACAATAGAAGGGTCCGAGTTTGAAATTACAAAATTGGTGATCTTGTTATGTGCCTTATCCTTCCTAGAGCTTGCAAAGCCAGTGATAGAACGCTAGGCCTGAACTGGGAAGGCCCATACATAATCAAGAAAGACTTAGGCAATGGAGCTCATCACTTAGTAAATAGGGATGGAGTAGAATTTCCATAAGCCTGGAATGCAGAACCTCTGCAGCTATATTATTTATGAATTTTTTATTTTGCCCTTCTAGTCCTATAAAATCATTCAGAAATTAATAAAAACACCCAAGTTTCTTCTTAAGTCTTTATGTCTTTATCTCTATGCTTATTAATTTCTGAATAGATTTTCAACAAAGTATTATACAGGAAGCAAACTATTTTCAGGAATGAAAGAATTATGATTTTCTAGTTGAAGCCTATTCTACTTGGCCTAAGAATCATCATTTTTGGCTTACCAAACATTCATCTTGGTTCTAACCTAAGTCACAATTTGCAAACTAAGGCATGGCCTATTGGATATTCAACCTGACAAATAAACATTGTCTTGCTTGATGAATATACATTGTCTTGCTTGACAAATATACATTGTTTTGCTTGATGAATATACATTGTCATAGTAAACTAGCTGAGGCGTAACTTTCATACAACCTACCTCGGCACTCAATTCATGCAAGCTAAGGTGTAACTTTCGTGCAACCTACCTCAGTACTCAATTTGTGCTAGTTGAGATGCAGCTCTCATCCAACCTACCTGGGCACTCAATTTATGCTGGCTAAGGCACGTCCATATGACTTACTAGACATTCAACTTGGCTTATATTCTTTAAGTCATGATTTGTTAACTTAGGTCCACTTGTATTAATCAATGAGTTATCATTTGTGACTTACTGAATATCCTACTTGACATATTTATTGAAATTATGGTTTGCCAATTGAGGTAATATATGCAGCCTACCAGTCATTTAACTATGAAAGCCTAGAAGAATTAAGCAAGAATATTACATAAAGTTCATAACAAGCTTTGCTTAACAAGGGGAATGTACATATGAAAATTCAACAATATAAGATTAAAATAAGCCTACAGCTATCATGGCCTATGAAGAAGGCTGGTCTTTAGTGGCTAAACTCTTATGGCTTGGATGGTTGACATATAGGGCGAGCAGGTTATCCATCATTTGATCATTAGTGACCTTTACAACCTGCGAGCTGCTCTCTTTTTGAATAGCACCCTAAGTAGTATAAACTCCACCTTTGGGCTGCGCATCCTCACTAAGAGAAGCTATTTTCTCCTTTTCTTCAAAGCCCTTGATAGTCTTAAGAATGTCCCTTATGGGTGCTTCTCTCGTAAGGTGAACAAGAACCTTATGGCAATATCTTCTTTTGCTTCTGCCACTAGCATTGCAGTCTTCACCTTAGCTTGAGTGGTCTCCTCTTTTGCCAAAGCAACTTCATTCCTGGCTACCTCTTTCTCCTTCTCAACAGCTTTAGCTTACTGCACTATCGTATCTAGCTCGTCCTTCACTCTTGCCAACTCATCAACTACTTTAATAAGGTCTGAAGTAAGGCTAGATTTGATCGCCTTAGGATTTGCTACCTCATTAGATAGAGCTTTCTTAACTTTTTTCTTGGTAGCTTCAATATTGCTTTTTATGTCTTTCAACTCTAGTACCATAGCTTTTACTGTGGCTAGGTTGTCTACCTCAGCTTTTATGATGGCCAAGTCATCTTCAAGCTTTTCTTTGTCTTCCTCCTAAGCCAAGAGTTTGCCCCTTACCTTTATTGCCCCCAACGCACTCTAAGAAAACAAATAGATGGGTTAGCTAACAAAAAGGTAAAAGCACTGAAGTCAAAAGGACTTAGCTTACCCATAGACTGTGATAAGTTATGTAGCCTATCAGACTTTCATTGGACACTTCTAACTCCAATGTCTTGGTGCCAGTTCCTAGGATTACGTCCACACTCTCCTCAAAGAAGTTGAAGCACTCCCTAGTCTTTAGCCCAAGGCCATTAGTTTGCCCTTCATTCTCAACCTCGGGTGTCACTTGCTCTATGGCAACAACGACCTCTTTCCCCTTATCCATTCTTTACTTCTTGGAAGGGGGCTTAAACGAGGATGGGACCTCAACCACTTGAAGCTATGGGCTAGAAGCTAGCACCTACGAGTCACTACTACTATAGCCAAAGAATTTTCATTTGCATCAATAGAGGCTACAGTAGCAGTAGGAGTCGATGAGGCCACTATAGCAGTAAGGTCAATAAACCGAGTATAGGATCAGGGCATATGAAGATTTAGCCTCGCCATATCTTTATACTCTTAGAAGTTTACTGGGCCAACCTCCCTAATTTGGTGAGCTCCGATGTCTTTAATCAGCTCGATGTTTAAAGTTGGAGCAAGCTTATGGGAACATAAAAGATCCTCATCTAACTTAAGATTGTTTTTGAGGTCATTCACTATAGCAAATTGACCCGGCATCTTAACCTCCTTGGCCTCTAATGTTGGTTTCTCCTTACCAGCTCCATTTGTAAAATAAAACAAATGTTAGACCAGGAATGGAATACAATATACAAATTCATGCAAGCTCATATGCCATCAACTCGTTCACTAGGAGTAAGAACAAAACCAAAATTGTAAAGATAATGCAGGGATGGGCAAGTGACATAAAACCAGTGGGTCTTATAGTTCTCCATGTTAGATTTACCCTTAGCATCATCCTGCGGCAAGATCCTCTTATACTCAGTCCGTCAGGCTAAAAGATAATAAATCTAATCCTAATAGCCCATACCCTTAATGCTATAAAGATAACAAAAAACCCTTGCTGAGGGAGGAGAAAAGTTATTCCTCAGATAAAGAAGTGCAAGGGAGGTGAGCTGAGAATAGGAGTTAGGGGTAAGCAGGAATGAGCAAAGTCTTAGTTTATTCAACAACTCAATAATATATAGGTGGACTAAGAACCTAAGCCCAATGTCAAGATGATGAGTGCTAATGGTAACAAATCTTAAGGGAGGATAAACTACATGGTCTTCAGGAGAAGGCACCATAATATGGTAGCCCTTGGGGAAGCAATATGCTTTAGCAATCCTTCTAAGCTCATTGGGCCTAATGGTTGAATGGTGGTGATTGAACCTCATGTGACCTGAAGACCTTCTAATGACTTGTTGATCTTCACTAGGGTCAAGTCGAGCAACAAGTTGTTCAGTGACCTCACCACTCCCAGAGGCCACTTCACCTATGGAACACACTAACTTCTCACTCCATGCTGGAGAATCAGAATCATTAGCACTTCCCACTTGGTGACCATGACGTTTATAGCCTATAACCATTTACACAAGAAGAAGGAATGGTTAGGTCGCTACAAGCAAGACCATACCTAAAAAACTAAGATTAAAAGTTTCTTATGTAGCAGGCCATATATATGCCTTGGGTCACCACATTTAAGACCTAGACTATTGAAGGCAAAGAAGGCTTGATCAATAAAACCTATTGAGTCACTAAACCCTAGAAAATAGAAAGCTAAATCCTACAGTCTACAACCCTAAAACCAACTGATAAAGTCTCTAAGAATCAAACACACACCACCGAACTAGGTAACAAAATACCAAAAACCAACACACCCAGGCATTCAAAAAATGTAGAAGTTTTGAGTCTGAGAAAGCTTACCATATCAATAAGAACGAGATGAGTTTTGGAAAGAAAATGATGAGCAAGGCTAGTCTCTGGTAATCTGAATCTAAAATACTTGAAGTTAAACTCAACGAAGCTGAAGAGCAGGAATAATAGTGATTGTTTGAGAACTTGAGAAACAAGCAAAAGGCAGAATGTCAGTTTTCAAAAATAGAAGGCAAAAGAATTCTCTTCACCTTACATAGTCTAAATAGCCTTAGCATTTGATTTAGAGATTGGTCAACTATCCTCAATCTGACGATCCAATGGATAACAGGGCTCAGACTTTGCCACTCTGATGGCTATAGAAATATGTGCATATTAAATGTGGTAATGATGGTATGAGCAGATAAAATGCCAGAATAAAAGTGCAAATGACTGTATAACAGATCATAATTGCCAGCTTTTATCAGCGAGTTACAGCTTCCAGTCCACAGATCGCACTGAGAGTTAGAGGGCTAATGTTATGGATATTCTTAGAATTATGCAAATGGGCTGGTAAAAGCCCGATGAACAAGGCCCGCTAAAAAAGGCCTAACTTAACTAGGATTTAGGTCACTGAAGCAAGGGACCAGGTCACTAAATGCGAGCTCAAATAGCTAGTCAAAGGTTAGTAGTAGCCTTAGGTCATTAGGTCTAGCCCGTAGGATAAAGCACGCTTGTTATGGTTAAACCCAAAGAGGGACCAACTTGCATGACCAACTAGCAGAAATTAACTTGTAATTAATTTATTACTTTTCCTTGTTTGGAATATGTTGAGATTGTACACCCCAGCAACTATAAACAGGGATTGAGAATATTGCATGAGGGAGGACTAACTTAGACAGAAAAAACCAAATATTAGACTAAGAGAATTCTTGGAGAGAAACAGAAACTCTACAAAAATAGGGAGAACCTAATAGATGCAGAAACTCTATCAATATAACTAGAGAAATATGATAACCATGGACATAGGGGTCGATTGACTTTAGCTAAACTACGTTACAATCTTCTAGTGTTCCCTTGTTCTTTCTTTTTTCATCTCTTTCTCTCTCTCTCACTATCAGTTTGTAATTTAGGGTTATAGAGAGCCTTGTTGACTGAATTCACACATCAACAAGAATCATCAAATATAGCAAATAAAGTCTAAACTTTATAGTTTACTATCAGTTACTATTTCTTTCATCAAAATCAAAATTTGAGCTATTCATTGTCAAATTCTTCTATTTTTTATACCTCATTTGTTTTATCTACTCTTTAAGAGAGTTTATTTGAGTTGTTATCATCTAAATCTTTCTTGTGAGTGATAAAGTGTGAGCAACCCGTTTGAATTTGTAAAAAGGGTGAATTGTATCTATTAGAATTTCTTAGAGATGGTGACATATCTCTTGTAAAGAGAAAATTTACTCAAGGTAGAGTAAGGATTTGTAGAGACTTCTTCTCCCACCAATAGCACCACTAAGCTACTCTATGTCCCAAGAAATTAATGCTAGTCAAACTAGCTACTGTGTGAGGGAGGAGTTCATTCTAGGTTGTTTGAGTTTAGTATGAGCTCCTTTCTTTTCCATCCCTATATTGTTGTCATTAAGTGTTTTACTAAATGCCCTAAGCTTTCCTCATCTTTAAAGGATCCATTATTATAGAGACTTGACTTTGTTTCAGTTGATGAGAACATATTTTGAAGATAATCTAGAGCTTGAATTTTATCCATTCCTTTTCCTAAAGCTTAGGTATGTGTTCAAAACCATAACTGCTTTTCACATAGGCTAGTCATTAGGAATATTGAGCTAAAATAGATTAATCAAATTGAAATGTGAATATTAAATGCTAGTAGATAA
>JANHAO010030501.1:0-10146 GCA_026873985.1 Saraca asoca | reverse complement strand
TATAAAAACCCTAATTAGAATAAGAAAGAATGATGAGAGAATCCTAAGAGAACTTGAAATCTAAAAGACCTAAACTAAAGTAATTGACTGGCTCTCCTCTTTAGCTTCAAATCATCTTATTTATAGGCTTTTCCAGACCTGGAACACGGCTGTGTCCTAGGACACGGCCAGGCCGTGTTTCGGGCTGGTTTTGCTTCTAGAAGGCCGTACGACCTTGCATGGAACACGGTCGTGTTTGAGGACATGGCCAGGCCGTGTTTCATGTTGGTTTTTGGCTTGTCATTTCCTTTCTTCTACACTTTCAACTTGATCTTTTTATATCTTCTTCCTTGATTCCTCTTGACTCAAGTGTCCTTCATTCTTTATCTTTTAATCTTCTTCTTAGAGCTCTTCTTCACCATCCTGAAATACAAAAATAAACTAAAGTAGTACCTAGAGCAGAACTAACAAAACTATGGTAAAAATCAGATAAAAACCACATACTAATAACCAATTAAACGGTGATGTTCGTCATTTTTATTGGTACATTTTTCACTTATCGCTTAACAAATTGTTCGCTTGTGAATTGGGTTTCGTTATCAGTGATGATCTATTGGGAGACCCCATATCTGCAGATGATGTTACTACAGACAAAGCTTAAGACCTTGGAAGATGAAATTTCGACGAGCTCTTTTGCCTCAGCCCACTTTGTAAAATAGTCCACGGCCACGATGGCATATTCACAATTGCCTTGCGCCTTTAGGAGCGACCCAATCAAGTCAATTCCCTAAATAGTGAATGGCCACAAGCTTACCATTTGCTTCAAATAAGCTGGGGGAACCTGGGGTACTTTCATGAATCTCTGGCACTTATCGCATTTCTTAACGGGATTCATCGCATCCTGCTTCATGGTTGGCCAATAGAACCCCTGTTGTAGGGCTTTTTGGGCCAATGACAGCCACCCAGCATGGTTTCCACAATGTCCCGCATGGATCTCTTTTAGAATAGTGTCGCCATCTTCTCTGTCGACGCACCTTAGAAGGGGAGTTGAAATTCTTTTTTTGTAATGGACGTTGTCATAAATATAATATCTTGTCGCACGTGCCTGTAGGCATCGTGCTTCGACTTTGTCTTTTGGCAAGATCTCATTCTTTAGAAAATTAATGATGGGGCTCTTCCAAGAGTTAGATCTGTCTGTGATCACTTTGATTTCTTCTTGTTGTTTGATGCTCGGGGATAAAAGGTGCTCTACCGAAATTGATTCCGTGGGATTCAGCTTATTTATTTTGGATAATCGAGCCAAGGCGTCAGCATGAGCATTCCGAGCTCGTGGGATCTAGGTGATTTTGGTCTACTAGAAGGATTCTAGTAATTCTTGAACCTTTTGAAGATACTGCGCCATCCTAGGCTCGTGGGTTTGGTACTCGCCCCTTGTTTGACTGACAATGAGCTGTGAATCACTATATATCTTTAGTTTTTCTGCTTGCACCACCTTAGCCAAACATAAACCTACCAGCAGGGCCTCGTACTCAGCCTCATTATTCGTGGCCTGGAATTCAAACCTTAAGATGCTGAAGATTCTATGCCCTTCTGGACTAACGAGAAGTATCCCTGCACCAGACCTTTTTTTGTTGGACAACCCATCGATGAATAGTTCCCAATAGGGGGCCTTGTAGAGCTCTGGCTCTTCCCCTACAAGTCCTATGAACTCGGCAATAAAATCTGCCAGCACCTGCCCTTTGATAGCCGTTCTGGGCTTATATTCAATCTCGAACTGGGCAAGCACTATTTCCCATTTAAGTAGTCGTCCGGAGGCATCAGTCTTCTATAGAATTTGCCTCAAGGGATATTACATAAGAACTCTAATGCTGTGGCATGAAAATAAGCTCGTAATTTCCTTGAGGCTATGACTAGGCAATATGTGAGTTTCTCCATAGGGGAATATCTTGTTTCTGCATCCAACAACCTCTTGCTTATGTAATATATGGGGAGCTGAACGGCCCCTTCTTCTCTTGTCAATGCTGCACTCAAGGCGTACTGAGATACTCCGAGATAGACAGTCAACCTCTCCCCTTCTTTTGGTTTGGAAAGAAGAGGTACATGGCCGAGATATGCTTTAAGCTTCCCGAATGCATCCTTGCACTCTGCGATCCATTCGAACTTCTTAGCCTTTTTAAGGATATCAAAAAAAGGGATGCACTTGTTAGAAGATTTCGAGATGAATCGGCTTAGAGCGGCGACTTGGCCATTTAAGCTTTGGACATCTTTGGGGCCAGTGGGAGAATGCATGTCGAGGAGGGCCTTGATTTTTTTCGGATTGGCTTTGATCCCTCGGTTATTGACTATAAAGCTGAGGAATTTACTTGATGCTACTCCGAAGGTGCACTTGAGGGGATTCAGCTTCATCTGATATCTTCTCAAGATTCAAAACATTTCATCCAAGTTGCGGATGTGATCGACGAGCCACTTGGACTTTATAAGCATGTTGTCCACATAAACCTCCATTGTCTCGTCGATTTGCCCTTGGAACATCTTGTTTACTAACCGTTGGTAAGTTGGCCCCACATTTTTAAGTCCACAGGGCATTACTTTATAGCAATATAATCTGTGGTTAGTGACAAAGGAGGTATGTTCTTCATCCTGCACGTTTATCGAAATTTGATCATATCCAGAGTAGGCATCCATGAAGCTTAGGAGTTCATGTCCCACTGTTGCATCGACAAGCTAATCCATCCTCGATAGGGGGAAGCTATCTTTTATGCAAGCTCGATTAAGATCTGTGCTTCCATAATGAATCTGTTAGCCAGAAGTTTGTCCACCTCTTCTTTGAATGTCGCATAATATTCAACGGTCATTGGCCTTCTTTTCTGGCAGACTGGCCTAACTTAAGGTTTGATGTTGAGTGAGTGGGACATCATCTTTGGATCAATACCTTCCATATCCTCATGATTCCAAGTGAAAACATCTGCATTTGCCCTAAGGAAGTCTGCCAACTATATCTTCACGTCAGGTGGCAGATGTTTTCCTACTTTCAGGAATCTCTCCTCATCTTTCTCACTTATCTACACTTCTTCCAGATCTTAAGTTAGCCCAACAGTCTACCCCGCATCCATTTCCCAGGGGCCAAGGTCATAAGCGATCCCTTTTTCGCTCATCAGACGGGAGTATCTGCCACAGACCATGTTTACCTTTCTTTTTTATACCCCGAGTTTTACCGCTTCTTCATAACAATGGCGGGCTACCTGTTGTTCTCCTCGGACACACCCCGTTCTGCTTAGGGTGGGAAACTTCGCGACGAGCATCTTGATTGATACTATCATGTCAAGCTCATTCATGGCCGGTCATCCTAGTACCATGTTGTATGCTTAAGGACAATCAATGATCAAGAAATCTGTCATGACGGTGGCTTAACGATCCGAGTCTCCTATGGTGAGCAGGAGCTTGATTCACCCTATTGGAAGTATCCTATCCCCGGTGAATCCATAAAGGGGGTCTAGTGATGGATCTATCTGTCTTGTCCCCATGCCCATCTAATCGAAGCATGCCTTATACATTATGTTAACAGAGCTTCCGGTATCTAGCATTATTCTCCTTACCTCCACATTGGCTATCCTTGTTCGTATGATGATGGCGTCATTATGCGGGTAGCGCACTCCCGTTGTGTCTTCTTTGGTGAGCGTGATGTCATTCATGATAGCCTTCATCTTTTTGGCAGGCTTGTCATTTCATTCATGGCTGGTAAGGAGGACACGACCCGCGTCTCAAACATAACAACTATGCGATCGATTCGTCGTGCTGCCGATGTGGGGCCCACCATGAATGATGAATATCGTCCTCATGGAGGGTGCCCTCTCATTCTTAGGGGTCTAATGGCACCGCGATGTATGCTGTCAGGGGTGCGGGGATCTCTGTCCTGGGGCTCCTGCCACGTATTCTCCTAAATGACCTCTTTTGATCAGGTCTTCAATGGCATCTTTTAGCGCCCAACAGTCTGATGTATTATGCCTGAACTCACTGTCATCAGCATGAAATTTGTTTCGATTTCTTTTATCAATGAGGGTCCTAATGGGCCTAGGCCATCCAAAGTCTTCGTTCCACCTTTTCATAGCATAAATTTTGTTGGGAGCGTCTGATAAGGCGGTGTAAGTCTTGTAGCGACGTTAAGGTTGATAATACTCAGCTCGGACTTTCTTGTGACTTGACCCCTTGGGCCATCCTCTCGACCTCTTTTTTCATTCTCGTTCCCATTCCTTTTCTTCCCCTTAGGGATTTTCGCATCATTTTTCTTTTTTAGCTTCCTTGGGCCAAAAGTTTCTTCCCAATGGACCTCCTTTGTGGCCCGCTCGTAGAATTCGCTTAAACTTTTGACAGGGGACTTGTATGTGTCTTCATATAGCTTTTTGTCTTTTCGAAGCCCAGTGGAGATCACTGTGAGGACACTCTCGTCTGACGAGCTATCAACGTTTCTAACTTCCTATCGGAACCTCGTAATGTAATCCTTGAGTAACTCATCCCTTCATTGGAAAACCATGGCCAAATGGCAAGAGGGGGTGAGCTACCTTTTTAGTGCCCTATATTGGTCAAGGAATTTAGTTTGACACTCATCCTAGCTTTTCACACGACGGGCTGGGAGACTCCTGAACCAGGTCAGCGGTATCTCCCTAAGGGTTGTCGGGAAGACTCAACACTTCACCAATCCATCTGGATGTTGAAAGCATCCAAGTGATTATGAGGATTGTTGTTCCCATCGTATAGGGGGATGTTTGAAAATTTGAACCTGCGAGGGAGAGGTTCCATCTCAATTCGACAAGAGAGGGGGGTTCTCCCCTCGTGGGATTCGTGGTTCTCTCGGGAGGTGGTATTCTTCTCCAGTCATTCCATTCTCTGAAGTAGTTCTTCGACGTTTGGGTCCTAGGGTTTGGCTGATGATTAGAAGCCTTTCAATTCTTTCACTCCTGCTTTCAGTGATAACATCGATCTGAGGTCCCCTGCTTCGGGCCACATTCACAATCAGTCAAGCTGTGATCTAACTCACCGTTGTTGTTGGTTCCTTCCGAACTTTCACTTTGATGCAACTCTTCTTCCTGAATGTCATTTCTTTCATTTTTGCCATCCTCCCAAAGTTGATGGACTTCAGATCTCAATCGCGAGTTTGAGGAATGAAGTGAATAGGTTCACTGGTATTCGATCCTGGCATGCTGATTATGTTGGGTTCCCAAGTGACGACGCTCATCTTTAGTGGTAATTGCCTCTCTCCATCTTGGTACGCCTCAAGTATATGCTTGAGACAATATCTGGACAATGTCGGCTAGCTCCTTCATGGTATTCTCCAGAGCCTCCTGGCATTTGTCGAGAGTTTCTTGGCACCGTTGCCAAGTGCACACGTCACTGGCTTCAGGGCCTACAGTAGGAGTTGTTGTGTCCTGCCGCTGCATCTGGCCTTCTGGTTGACCAGCGGGAGTCTCGACATTCTTGATGGTTTTCTTTCTTGCCATCACTTCTGACACAGCTTCTTGGAGATTAAAGATGAGAACATGCAATGGGAATATGCAGTGAGGGCCCTTCTTCTAGTGCCAAAATGTTGACACCAAAATCCGATCAACTAGTTTCCTTGGTACAACACCCCTGACTGCATGTTTGAGAAAGAGTGAAGGTGAATAGCAAAGGTTTGAGGAAAAATTAGAAAAAGAACAATAACATCGAGGAACTTATCGTAGTTCAGCCAAAGCCAGTTATTGGCCCCTACGTCCACATTACTCTTTTGTTATTTGCTTTCTAAAGGTCTTGTTAGACCAGATTACAATGGTTGAATCACTTTATCATGGCTAACAGTGCGTCCTTCTAATGAGAATTTTAGATACAAGAGGTTTTCTTTCACTAGCAAGGTTTTCTATATGTTTCTCTCACTCTCTTCTCCACAATGGTCCCTTCCCTTCTATTTATAGTGAAGGAGAGGGTTACAAGAGTAATTTTCTTGATTGGCAAAATGATCACCTTCGCCTTTCTTAGCATTAAATACTTGTCGTCAGACAATTAATGTTAGGCAAATCATTATTGGATTTTCGGGGAGCTGATGTGTATTACCTGAGACCTGAGCTATTAACTTTTCTGGCACGTTTCAGGTTACTAACTAGACTTTGTATGGTCGTTTGTTAGCGGTGGACTGAAGGGGAGATCGTGGGTCAAGGTCCCAGGACCATCACCTTCCTCCTCATTTGGTTGCCTATCAGTCTTGGCCGACGCGATCATAACTCTTCATATCTTAGGTCTCAGCGCATAGCGAGGCCTCGTGGCCCTCTTTCGGCGATCGCAGTCTCTTTCTGGTGGAGTTGAATTCTGCCCTGGATTCTTTCTTCGTTTGATTACATTCCTCTGGATGTCATCCTTCTCGAACCTCATATCCTAATAATGCCCATAACATGCAAAAAAGAGAAAATAGATTAAAATTGATACATATGATGAAAGCAAACTTCTATCTATCTATGCTATTAATCTACTGTTTAATATTCAGTATCTCTCGTGTGAGCTCATTAAATAGTAAAGAGATGTCCACCATTCTTTGGTGGATGCAGCGTTCTACTATTGCCCAAAGCAACAACCAAGTTTTTTCTAAACTCAAGAGTGTATAAATAACATTAAAGGGTAATAATGAAATAGCCTACTAATTATCGACTATAGTACAAACAAGGAGAGTCTAGCTCCAATAAATGCAAAGTGCAAAACTACACACTAATAAGCCACAAATATATAGACAAGTTAATAAGTTATTGAGGAATCACGGGATCATGGCCAAAATATTATCCTTTTCATAACTACATATATTATATAATTTAAATCAAACCCTATGTATTTTGGAACAAATAAGATTAGTTTTATTAATATTATGTATTCTATATAAATGTGAATAAAGTTACAAAATCAAGAAGTGATATTAATATATAAATTATCTAATAAAAAATGGGAGTGAAGAGCGAGACACTATCTAAAGTGGAAGCTAATATTCGTCAATGAAATGCAAAAACAAAAAAATGAAGCAAGGGGAAGGCAATTCATGGGTGAATAGAGTGGGCTGATACCTATGATGATGAAATCTTCAAGCATAATCAAGAGAAACCAAGGGAGAAAAGGAGGTCCTATAAAGATATGCTAATTAGTGCAGATGACTATGAGAGTAATGGAATGACGGAAAAGGATAAGGAGGGATTTAAAGAGGAGAATGATTTTAGTGGCTTTGTGGTGGAGGAAGGAATGAATGGGGAGAGGCCTTGTCCAAATATTGGGATTTCTAAAAAAGAGGAAGAGAGAATGAATAAGTCATGGCACAAAATAGTGATTATCAAATTGTTGAGATGGAAAATAGGCTTCAAAATTTTGGAGAATAAATTCCATCAACTTTGGGTAGGTAACGGTATACTGGAGATAATTGATTTGTTAAAAGATTATTACTTGGTCAAATTTAGCTCAGTTGCTGATTATGAATTTGCTCTCACAGGTGGACTTTGGTTGTTGTTTGATCACTATGTAATAGCTTGTTTGTGGGATCTGCAATTTGATCCTGTGGAGGATGTTATTAAAAGTTGGTTGTTTGGATCTGGGTTCTTGATCTCTCTATAAGGTTTTTTATAATAAAAAAATTCTTGATGTTCTTAGGGAACTAAGTAGGGAAGACTTTCAAGGTGGATGAAACCACAATGGAGCAGGTGCGTGGGAAGTATGTGAGGATTTGTGTTGTGGTGGATTTATTGAAGGAATTACTATCGGAATTTTCTATGCAAGGAAAACAATATTATATCCAATATGAAAGCCTCCACACTATATGTTTCAATTGTGGCAAATATGGCAATTCAAAGGAGGCTTGTCCTGATTTCAAACACGAATTATTTAAGGAAGAAAGAAATATGAGGAATGCATTGAGTAAGCCAGAACAAGTGTAGAATAATCAGGAAGAATAGTTGCAGTACAGTGGCTAGATGGTGGTGCAACGTAGTAGAAGACCTAGGTGAAAATAAGAATCTAATAATGGAGAATTAGGGGAAGGAAATCAATCATCCAAGAAATATAATTCTGGTTCCAGATTCTTGATGCTACAAAATGAGAAAATTTCGAAGCAAAGAGATATCAAAGATACGTGTGGTTTAAGGGAGGATCTAGTTATTAATGGAAACTCTAATAATGGTGCCAATAAAGGAGGGAATGGAGCAATCAATATTAAAGGGCATAATAAAACAAAATAAGAAAGTGAGAATGATATATTGCCTCACAGAGGAGAAAAAAATTAAGCCCACAAAGAGAAAGTGATTAATGGTCAACCAAAGAACAATTGATTTTGCCATCTAAAGAGAATAAAAGGTTGTTCTTGAGTGATCTTAACAAGGAGCTAATGGAGGATAACACTATAAGGCGGTCCCATTCACCTGAAATGCCACTTTGCATGGAAATTGAGATAGGTGATTTATTAACTCATAGGCATGTTGGTACTAGTGATGTACTTATGCATGAGAAAGAGAAATTGTCGAGTATAGGAAATATAGCAAGTGGAATGGGTACGCATCAATCTAATGAGCACATGACAGTTGTGTTGAACAAGATAAGGATGAATATGGAAGCTAAGTAGCTTAATAAAGGGCCTATAAAGTGCCATTTGTTCTTTTCTTGAAAAAATTATTTTAATGCTTAAAGAAATTATGGTGTGGAACTGTAGAGGTGCGTGAAACAATTTGTTTGTAAATTAAGTTAGAACTATAATTAATAAATCTGGAAACTTTAGGTCTCTTGGAATTGAGAATGGAATCAGGTAGAGCCAAAAATATTTTCAAAGCATTTGGCTATGACCAATAGGAGTTGGTAGATGGGAATGAATTTTTTGGGGGTATTTGGTTAATGTGGAGATCCCAGAGAATTTCTATAGAAATTATTCAAAATAATCATCAGTTTATACATTTGAAAGTTCTATAAAATTCAAGGAGCTACTAGTTTTTAACAATTATCTCTATGAATCCAAGTCCAGAGCTAAAGGTGGTTTTATGGGAAGAGTTGTTTCGAATTAGATAGATTATCAATGGTCCATGATTGATAGTGGGAGATTTTAATAATATCATGTATCCAAGTGAGAAGAAGGGAGGTGCCCTTTCAATTGACACAAGGAAAATCTTTTCAATGAAAGCATAAACAATTGTAACTTGCTTGACTTAGCAATGCAAGGCGGTAAATTCATATAGAAATGGCCAGAACAATATGGATATGATCATCTTCTTGAAAAGTTGGATCAAGCGATGTGTAATATAGATTAGACTAAGGTTTCCATAAGCTTATGTTAAGGTACTTCCAAGATCTTTTTCTGACCACTATCCTATTTTAATTAAATTGTTTGAAGAAGGTGGGGATAGAGATACTAGACTATTTAGATTTGTGGTAGCATAGTTAATCCATAAAGATTTTTCGATTTTCCTTCAACAAGAATGATTAAATAATGTTAATGTGGTTGATAATCTGAAAAAATTTTAAATAGTTATGAGTGGAATAAATGTGTTTGGTAACATTCGTGTGAAGAAAAAAGAGATCCTTGTGTGAATAGTAGTATTCAATGAGCTATTGAAAGCAGGTCAAATCCTCATCTTTATAAGTTAGAGGCTAAGTTGTAGGAAAAGCTGTCATAGATTTTAAAATAAGAGGAAATCATATATCATCAAAAATCTAGAACAAAGTTGATTATTAAAGGGGATAGGAATATGAAATATTATCATATGATGACAGTAATCAGGCAGAATTGTAATAGAATTACTACGATTCTGGATCAAAATGGAACCTAGATTCATAATAGGAAGGATGTTGAAGATCAAATTTGTAACTTCTATAAAAACCCCTTCTCTAATGATCTGAGAGATAGAGGTTTGGTCATCTCTAAATTCTCATACCCAGTCCTAAAATGATGATTGATGCGCGACTGTTAACACTGATCAAATTAGAAATTTATAAAATCAGGTTACCTAACTACTTGTAGTATATGGCAATACCAGGTCAAATCCAAAGATCATTTGTGGATAATATCAATCAATTAGGAGCTAGAAATAAGGGGGTGGCAGAATCTAAGCTAACAGAAACTACACTAACATGCAACTACATGCAGAAATGAAAATGCAAATAGATAAACTAACTAGCCAAGGGAAT
>JANHAO010030500.1:0-10132 GCA_026873985.1 Saraca asoca | reverse complement strand
GAATCTTCAAGTCGTCACATGGGCCAAGTGGGAGATTGTTAGATTATTTTAATAATCTATAGTGGCTCATGTAACTAATAGACTGGTTTCAAATAAAAGATGGCCTAATGTGATGGTAGTTTGGTCTAAAAGTAATTAAAGACAGTGGGGGTTATTTTAAAATTTTAAATTTTAAAATATAACTCCCTCTCCTCTTCTTTTATTATATAAAGAGTTATCTGAAGTTAGAGGCAATATAAGAGAGACAATACAACAATAGAAAACTAAAGGAAACAGAGGGTATCTTCTCCATCAAAGATACAAAAAAGAGGAAGGGAGAGAGGGGAAAACTCACACAAGGATAATGATCAAGAAATCATCACGGATCCAGGTAAGGTCTTTATCTTTAATCAAATATGTAGTGGGAATTATAATATCCTAAATTCATTTATAATTTAGTATAGTTTTCTGCATGGTTTAAGGTTTTAGAAAACTACAACTTATAGTATTTAAATTCTTACAGTACCTTCCACACAAATATATATATATATATATATATGTATATTCTATGTTCTCATTGCACTTGAAAAAAAAAAATCAGATAAGTGACAAGATTTAGTGTGTTTTGAACAACTATCCAACTATGCATGAAATATAAATAAAAAAAATTAGGTAGTCCTACTTAAATATGTTCAAAACTCAGGTTTTGTAAGTTGCAGTTTCCACACTAATATGTAGAATTTATGTAAGAAATTTTGCTTTTGATGATTTAGTTTTAATCCTTCTCACATTTTCACTTGCCTTCTGTTTTCTCAATGGACACCCAAAGTCCGAATTCGGAGCGTGCAAGAAACAATGGATCAAAATCCTTTGACGTACTTGTTCTTTTTATCATAGCACTGAGATCAATTTTTTATATTTTAATAAGTCAGGTATGTTGAAATCATAATTAAGTTAGAAGTTAAAATTAAGAAATAAATTTCTGAGTTGTCGAAATATTAAAAAACAGTGATATTGTATATTTATCATACTAAAATAAAATTAAAAATATTTTCCTTTCGCTGCTGCTCAACCAATGTGGTTTACGATACTTTCATATGTAAAACTCTTACGTTATTTTCACACAGTATGAATATTGATTCTTAAGTATTACATACAAGATTTATTTTTCTGTTCATATTTGAAAAATGCTAGTAAAATGCTATTCGTTGTTGCAGACAAGGATATCTTAATTGCTCTTTCACGTCTATACAAGAGAGAGAGAGAGACATTGTATTTTAAAGGATTTGAAACTTCTTTTTCTTTTGATCATTTCATATCATTTTAGAAAGAGATAAATACAAAAAAAAATTTATGGTTTCATTATACATAAAAAATATTCTAAATTTTACTATACATAAAACTTTTGTATTTGACACTCTTCAAATACAAATATAATCAAAAGAAAAATATTTTAATATTTACTTGAACCCAATTAAAGGTGTTATATTGAAAAATGAAAGTAAAAATTTTTCAGAGGTTTGTGACCCCCATCAACATGGCAACATTCATTTTTCTCACAAAGGCAAAAAATAGTTACCTACTGGCAACTCAAAATCAACTAGCTTGATATTCAAAATATTATTTTAAATTATTTATTTTAATTTATTGAATATACGTAAATACTTTTTTTAATAAGAGTCTGAGGGATGAAAAATAATTACATATATCAAATATATAATAAATAATTTAAAATATTATTTCAATTAAATAAGTGAATCATGACATCCTCTAACAATTTATTAAAACATGTGAAAGTCGCTATCACATGTGACAAATGGAGAAAACCACCATGTATATAGTTGAAAGTTGAAACCTTGTCCGAAAAACATTAGATTATTTAACTGACTATGCCAATGTTGGGAAGAAAATCTATTCGAAAAATGAGTTTTTTCTTATCTTAGTAGTACAAAAATAAATATTACACAAGAGCGGTTTTTTATGTGTTTGGAAATCATATAACTACAAAGCTCTATCTGTAATGTGAAAAGATATTTTGAAAAGAAAAAGGTTCATTTCTTATATAGAATAAAGATTTTTATACAATTTATATATCTTGTGATTAATAAAATAACACATGATATTATTATAATGGTAGAAAATAACTTTCACTGAAGTAGTGGATGTTCCTTTTCATTACACTTCATATATAACATTAAATTAATAAACTATATTCTATTATCTTAATATTTTATAATTATAAACTTAAAAAAATGAGATTATTTCTTGAAAATTCTTGTAGCCAAAACAAAAAGATTCTAAACCTTAAAAATAGGATAAAATATCTTCAATGAAACAACCATCTAACCAGGTATTCATATGGTGGATAAAAGTTATTAGTGAAGGAAGTTAGGGTTGATTGGGTGTATTATATAAGGGATAATAGTATTGAATAAGTTACAAATCTAAGTTTAATCAAAAGTTTAGCACATAAATTATATAGTATAACTTTCTAGGATCTTTCTCTTATATATAAAATGGTGTATAGCGCTATACACGTCATAGGGAGAAAGATAAGTAATAAACAAAATTTATATTAAAAATAATAGAACTAAATATATATATATATATATATATTTACTCCATCAATTTTTTTTCACTATACATTATCATCCATGACCAATTTTACCTCCACCGCTAACATGTGGTGGCCACCAGTAGTTGCCAATATGACCACTAATGCAGTGATTACCAACCATTGCTCCTAATGCAGTGAAGACCACCACTGCCTTTGGCATCAATGTGAACCAGTGACAGTGGCCGTCACTAACCCTTGCAGTCCTACTATTAGCAACTACTTTAACAATCATTATTACTAATTATTGTTGCTACCACATAACTACCATCTAATCAAATATGTTATATCACTGTTATATACTGCTATCATTTTTCTCCACTACTATCACCTTACCCATCACTACTTGTTTACATCACTATTATCATCCGCAATTATCATTCATTGTCAATATGTTTCCCTTCACTACCAATACCATCACTGCTATATAAAGATAATTTTATTTAAATTAAATTATTAATTTAATATATATTATCTTCTATTGTTAAATATGAAATACATAAAATATAATTATATATATTATACAGTGATGCATCATACATTGTATTATATAAAAATTTATATTATGTATAAACTATACTATTTTATGACGCTTATAATTTCGACAGTTATCTATATGGCATACCAAATGATGCTTGTATCAACCAAGAAAATGAGAAGCTTAATTTCACTAACAACAAAACACATAGGCTCCAAAAGGAGTTAAAGCAAATAGCAAAGTCATAAAATTCAACTAAATTAATTTCAACCATTCACAATATGTATAACAGCGTTGGCCTTTCAAACATTTCAACTGACCACGACCAAATGACCCTCTAATAAAATCTAAAAAACCATTCATAGTTCTTTGTCTAAATGACAAGAGAAGAGCCGTTGTAGACTCTTGATCCGTTTCTATAAAAATGCTAACAAATCTCAAAGCTTCACCATCACGAACTAAAAAGAAACGTTGCAGGACATGTCTCCCAGTAGCCTACTAAAGTTACTCTTAGGACTGGTTCTTCTCACCAGTTCACTAAGCGCAGATCCTCATGAGCTATTTCCTCAGCACAAACCACTAAAACCAGTGGGCGAACCTAAGCCGTTCCCAGAAAAAAAAAAAAAATTCAATAGAAAAACCTCCAAAAGACAAACGAGAAAAGCCACCTCCAGGAAACAAGCTCCCAAAACCCTTGCCAAAATAATATTATGCTTTTATTTAAAATCATTGTCAACATAGTATTATTTCTTTATTAATTTTATTTCAATGACAAAAAGACTCATTTTTTTTTTTGAAAAAAAAATCTAACCAATATCTATTCAACCTTAATCACTAAATCACCAGTTCTAAGTAATAAACTTTAAAACCTTAAGTACTAAACCCTAAAATAATCCTAACTGTTAAACCCTAAATTCTATATACTAAACCCAAAAATCCTATTCATTGAATCATAAAACCTGAATTACTAAACTCTAAACCCTAACCATGAAATCTTAAAACCCTATAAATAAATTAATTTGGATGAGGGTATTTTTACTCAAAAAATTGCCGGAAAAAAAATACTTTATTAATTTTGGTTGAAAACATAATAAATTTCAAAAATTTTATTCTATAAATGTGATTTTCAATTTTCAATAAACAGTGTTCTTAGTCAATGTCCCGAAGGCACTTAAAGACTTATCAACGAATGCCTAAAAATAATGCCAAACAAATTGAGTGCATTATTGCACCAAATAGTCTTCCTGTGGCGCCGAATGGCTGCAACATCGACAATTTGAGGAATTGGTCCAACTTTTGGACTGCAATAAGATGGATAAGATAAGTCGAAGAAAATGAAAATGATGGCATTATAAAATTAAAAAAAATCAACATATATAATTGATGACACGTGTGATGAGAATAGAGGTCCTGGCTCATTATAAAAGGGCCATATGTAGCTATGGTTGGTGCAAGTAGCAAAATTTGAGCCGAGATATTAAGACTCAAAATGTCACCCAAATACCTTCTGTTGTTTATGCTAGGAGTGATGCTGCTTGCTACAACTTTTGCTGCGGATGAGGATCAAAATTTGCCTCCCGCTGTGGTCCGGCCACCGCCGCTGAACCCACCACCGACTACTCGTTTGCCACCCATTATCACCCGACCACCACCGCGGAAGCCTCCTTCCGTGGAGGAACCTTCAACTACAGACGCAACACCATGAACACAAGCGTGCTACAGGAAGTATCCACCATCCGAAAACTAAGTAGAATTGCTCATCAGCTAAAAATGCTGCAAAATATACTTGAAATAAAAGCAGCATTAGTAATTAGTCAAATTATCAGCTAAATGGTATGTGGAGATCTACCTAGGATATGTTATTGACAGAATAAAGATTTGATTTCATTTTATTCTGGGTTGTATCGACTGTCAACTTATCTTTTATTACTTTGCCACATATATGGAATGAATCTATCAGCTAGAGTAAATCAGCATCATAAGTTCAGAAAACGGGAATTAGGGATTTGTAGGCAAAGAATAAAATAAGGCATACATTGGGAACTCAAGGCTAAAGGTACATTCTCAAGAGCAGGCAACGCAAATGATATTGAAATTGATTATTTTGAAAATAATTATTTTTTAGTACATTTACTGTTGTTGTTGTCAGTTCTAGACATTGATTCTGCTTGTAAAAGTAGTCAATTAAAAAGTCAAATTTAAACAACAAGTGAATAACTCATTTAATTAGTTTTTCTTTCTTGCACTAATTGTTTGATTTAATTTTGTTAAAAATTACAATTTTGGCTCCTATTTTTAATTTTATTAATATTATCGCCGCATTTTTTTTTTAAGTTACAATTAATTCATATCAATTATCCTGCGTTTAAAAAAAGATGATATTTAATGAGTAAACGCTTATGCATACAGCACTTGTGTTGATTATGTTGACATATTAGGAAGCCAAACATATTCTGGATGCCAACAGTTTCTGAACATTCCTATAATTTTTCTTTGGAAGAGTTCATGGTTTGTTGTTGATCTATCACTATTACTTCGCGGAAACGCTCTCCAATTCCTCTAAAATGGTTTTGCAAATTAAAGGCTATGAAAGAAATTAGTGTTCAAATGAAATAATTAGGGTTTAATCTTTGGGTTTAGTGGTCATCTCACGGACAACTAGCGTATTTAAGGTTATTTTCTGATTTTTTTTATTTGGACTATGATCATGTATATAAAATATGTATCACATAAAAGTCACATCAATTAAATAGTCATATATTCAATAAATTCTTTCTTTTTTTAAACAAAAGTTAGATGAGAAAAGTTAATTACAACATGAAAAAAATATGAAAAACAATATTATTTAAGTTAAAAAGAGGAAAAAAATTATAATCTTTAACCGAACTAGGGTTGAAAGTCTATTTAAGCTTCCTGGTTTGTTTTCTCTGACACCCAAAGTCCAAATTGTAGGCGTGCGAGAAGTTACGGATCAAAAGTTTCTGACGTCCTTGATAGTGCTAATTAGTGGTGGCCACTCAACATTATTAATCTACGAAGAAACTCTAGGAAACTCTTTAACTTACATGCCCTGAGCCCAATTAACGCATTAAATTGAATTTGTAAATTTTCATATTTTCTTTTTACATGTAAAACGGAAAACCTATAAACAATGTACACAACATGATTTAGGCTGCACAAGGCATGTTAAGTATATTCATGAAGATGTCAAACACTAATTATTGGAAGATGGGAAAATAACCAACGCCTGCCTATTACATCTGCTCAACCCATGTTGTTTATCATAGTTTCATACATGTAACTCTTACGTTGTTCTTACATGGTAGGAAAACTGATTCTCGGACATAATATTCAACATTTTGATTCATATATATCTCTATTTATATTTATATTTGAAAAATTCTACTTGCATTGTTGTAAACATAAATATCTTACATTCTCTTCCACTGTATGAATTTTTTAGTAAAAAATTATCTTTTATGACTTTTACTAACTTTTCATAAAAATTTGTAAAGTTTTTAGTACACAACAAAACACTACTTTATATACGAATATGATGACATTAAAAATTTTATAGGGGTTTGTGACCCATCAACGTGGCAACACTCCACCCTTTGCCCCTAATTTATGGTATATTTGGGAGTTAGAGCAGGAAGAGATTAGAAGATAATAAGAGAGAATAGTTGGCAATGAAGGAGAAGAAAATGACTAATTAAGAGATGACTTCATTTCCTTTTATTTGAAAGTTTAGAAAATCATCAAGAAAAAGCATTCAACTTAGAGGAACACAAAAGTCCTAGTGTTGAAGGATTTTGAAGGGTTTTAAAAGATTAATCACTATCCCTCATTCCTTCTTAGCATTTACTAAAATAACCAAATAAAGAAAAGGTTATATAATTACCTTCCTTTCCCTCCTCTTCCATTCTCCTCCATCCAAATATACAATTACTATAGCATGACATCTTTGGACATTTTATTAAAGAATATGAAATACTAGATTTCACCCAAAAAAAAAAAAAAAAGCACAAAGGCCCCAAGAAAGTAAATAGTAGAGTCATAAATTCAACTAAAGTCCAATCATTCACAATATGAATAACAACGTTGGCCAATATTTCAAATATTCCAACTGACGATGACCAAATGGAACCCTCTAATAAAATCTAAACAAACATTTATAATTTTCATTTAAATGACATGTGATGAAAACTCAAGGGATCATCAAAAGCCGTTGCACATTCTGGATGAACCTATCACAAGGACTAAGGCTAATATGATTAGGGAGGCTCTCTAAGAGTTATGTCAAAACATGTGGAGCAAACATAAAAAGAATGGCTTGGGAAAGTCAAGGGTCATATGCATTGAAAATATGTCATCAAATGGAGCCACCTAAGCTTCCTTGCACCAATTTGGAGAGCACATGGGGCTGATTGGGCTGGCTTGTGCCACTTGGAGCTGATTGTGTCTCTTGGGCTAATTTGGAGTGTCTCCTCGATGGGCTATTTCAGTTCTATTTGTAATGCCAACTTGTAGGGCTGATTGGGCCCATTTGTTTTTGTTTGATTTTGGGCCTTCTTGTGATAATTTAGACCTTTATTCTTGTATGGGCTTGTTTTAATTTGATGAGTCCAGCCCATTTAGTTTAGTGATAGCTACTTGGAAATGCTTGTTTTCCAAAGGAGGCAAATTAGATATTTTGAGAATTGAAGAGTTATTTTCTTATGAGAGCTTTCTCTGTTAGAATTTTTGAAGGAACTTGAGGCTTATCTAAGAGATCTCTCTCGGTGGTATCAAATTCATCATTTATCACTACCCTTCTTCTTTATTCTGGAGTGCAGCATGAACATCTTTCTTTTTCTTTCATTTTTGTGTCTGAATTTGGAAAGGTCTATAGTCATCTCTTGTGGAGATCACATTAACATGAGAAGTGATGTTGTAAAATCTTGATCCTTTGCTATTAAAAAAAGGCCACCAAAATCACTTAGCTTCACCATCACAAACCAAAAAGGAAACTTACAAAACATGTCTTCCTATAGCCTACTAATGCTCCTTTTAGGACCGGTGCTTCTCATTAGCTCACCAAAGCCCTTATGAGCCATTTCTTCACCACAAATGACCAAAACCATGGGCAAATCTTAGCTATCAGGAGCTGGTAGCTCTTCTAGTCATACTCAACATGCCAACTTTCCAATAATTTTAAGTCACACTTGGATAGATAATGGGGCAAAATAGATTTTGATCATCCATACAATCAAATCCTATGCATAACATTTCTATAGGCAAACATGAGCATATAGTTAAAGCATTCATACATAGCGAGCCTCAAAAAACAGACCATATAATTAGATTCTAGTATACATCAAGAATAAACTTTTTAAATAAGGAAAGAGACAATTCTATTTTATTAATATATGTCTCATTAAATAATTTTAAGTGTGTAGGGAGAGTCTTTAAGTCACCTTAATCATTGAACTTGATTAAGATCTATCCCATAGCAATCATCTTCATTTGGATTAAACAGAAACTAGATTTCTTCATTATTGGTACTCCCATGATCACTTTTTATTTGAGATAGTGTTTCCAACAATCTTTTTTTGAGTTCTTCTTTTGAAGTAGCCCATGCCAATTGAGTTAATAGCATACTTTTTGAAGTGACGAATAAGGTCTGTTCTTGAGGTAATGCCATTAATTGAGAATTAGATTTGAGATGATTTTGAACAACTTGAAGGTTTGCAAATTCACTTTTGAATTTTGGCTACCATCTGACTCTAAACATTCTTCCCAGACTTAAAGGACACGATTAAGGGTATTTATACATGAAATTATAGTCCCATCAAAGAATCTAGGCAATTTTGAAATTAATACAAAAATGTTAAAGTTTACTAATATTTTCACTAATTCTTGAGGAAAAGAAATCAAAATTTTCTTGAAATTTTGCATTAAAAACTTGAGGAGTTGATTCAAAGATTTTGAAGCATTTTCAGAACCTAGCAGGTGGATTTTTTTTAGCAAACTACTGTGAATTGAATAAACTAGGAGTGGGAATAACTCTTATTATAAAGGATATCGAACAAAATTTAATTTTAGTCCTCATAATTGAAAGTTGAAGGTTTATAGTAAATTTCAAAACTTTTATAGGAAAAAGTAGATGGCCTCTAATTCTAAATAAGAAAAAATTAATTAGTTTTTTTAACTATATAGACAGTAGGGTGGCAAATAAATGGTTTGGATGAATTTAGATTGGGTCACTCATGGATGGATTGACAACGATTTATTTATGCATTTATAACTGTTAGGGAGAAGATTCAGTCAACCACCAAATCCTCCACATCCTAGGCACTAGTTTAGGAGTTATCTTCAGACTCTTTATTTTTTAAATATTTTTAATGCTTATCACTTAACCTGTATAGCTCCTATAGGTATAGCATATAATCTGTAGATATGAAATGAGATATACAAACTTATTATTTTCATCAAATCCTTATATGGTATTAGAATAGGTTAACTCTATCGAGTCCGATCCATGGCTAGCTCACCTAATTCTTCCACAAACACCATTTCCAGCTCTAAACCTACTACTGAACTCCAATCAAAATCAGTGATATTTTTTAACTCAGGAACATAGATAACTCTTAAGCTTTCAGCATCCAACTATCATGCCTGGCGTCGACAAGCACATTCCCTCCTATCCGGCATGAAACTCCTTGGTTATGTGGATGAATCCATTCCCTCCCAACAACCCCACATCATTCAAGATGGTGCAACCATCCCCAACCCAGACTATGACACATGGTTTTGCCAAGATCAGCTTATTGTGAGCCTGCTTCTATCTTCTAAGAACGAAAGAGACAATATTGCTCTTTCGACTTGTGAAACCTCTCGACAATCGTGGATGGCTCTTGAAGTTAAATACACGAACCCATCACGTTCTCATGTTCTGTCTCCCAAGAATCAGCTCGAACGCAGCCGCAAGGGCTCTCAGTCCATCACTGAATTTTTGTTCTCTATTAAAAGAATAGTTGATGAATTAGTTATCATTGATAATGTAATTTCAGATGATGATA
>JANHAO010030499.1:0-10135 GCA_026873985.1 Saraca asoca | reverse complement strand
GTCCCCTTTTAGTTTTGTGAAAAAAGAGCAAACATTAAAAATAATATAATATTATAAAAAAAATATTGATATATAGGGCTTGATTCTTTTTCATGGATTATCTTTTCAAATAATTTAGTATTTATATTTATTAATTAGGAGTAAATTGTCAATGAATTAAAATAAAAAGAATAAATTTAAAAAAAATAATTAAAAGCTCTATTTTAATAAGCTAAACGCTACTTGGAGTAGCTTCTTAAAAAAGAACTTTTTTTCTTAAAAAATTAGTGCGCCAAACACCTCTAAAATAGGATAAAAGAGCTGTTTGACCAAGTCAAGAAACTAAAAGCTAATTTTTTTGGTGTGCCCAACATACACTATGAATTGATTTTTGAGCAGCGATAATTAAAGTAAATACATCCAAACAAACAGGCGGTACCGCATGAGAGGTTCCAACGCATGTACATAGATTGGTTGCATGTTTAGTGGTGGGTGGGGACCACCAGCTATGAAGTAATCTTTCTTTTTATTTACTGTATACAGCTTTGCAGATGGAAAATGAAAGCACATTTTGAAACTTCATTATCAATTAACGAAGTTTAGAAGTTGGATGTCCATTTTTAATTTAATCTTAAGTATTTTCTTTAATTTCTTTTAAATTTTCTCTGAAACATCTTTATTAATTTAATTATCGAAATTTCTTCCAACAATCATTGAACCTGCCCACTTGAAGTTTTCCTCTTTTATGTGTAGATGGATCTTGAAAGTATACCTTGGGTGAAACATTTAATAGGGGTACGCAATGCCTCTGTACATCTCATTTTTCTAATCACTCCATTCAAGTTAGAAATTTAGAATTTGAAAAAATATTTTACATTTTAGTGGCCAAAGTTCATGGCGTAGGCATGCACCATTACGGAAGAGAGATAAGAATAAGTGGCCTAAAAATTGTGTTTAGTGCTAAAAAGTGTCATTAGTACATAATTCTTAATCATGATCATCTTGAACTCATATTGAAGATTAAAAAAAAAATTACACAGAAATAATTATTTATTTGCTTGATATGTTAAGATAGTAGGCGCATGGTAAATTGTGGATAAACTAGCCAATGACATGATTTGTATATGGGGAATACTCATCTAAAACGTGTATAGTTTTGTGAAATCCGTTTTTCTACTTGATAGAAAAATAATTCAAATTCATTTATTTCATTTCAAAATAAAGATAAAACGATGAAAATTTTGGATAATATGTTAGAGGTTTTAGTTTTAATTCTATATGCCGTCAATTAAAAAGAAAAGATGATTGTTATCAAGTTGTTATTACAATGTTATTAACAGGATATAGATTCTCTTAGTCTTCTAAAGAAATTCAAGGTATAAATTTAGTAGTTGTTTGATTCACACATGAAGTAAGTGCTTGCGAGAAGTTAAAATTTCTAGGAAATAAGTCATTGTATAAATTTTTTAGAAAATACTAAAAGTTATTTGGTTAATACTAAGGAAGTAAAACTTCTCAGGAAATAAGTTCTCATGTGATGTTTGATTCAACTATATACTTTTCATAAAGTATAATAAAAATAACTAAATTAAATATCCCACCTAAAAGTTATACTTTTTTACTAGACAATATGTAAATTCTAAAAAGAATACTCTTTTTATTATTTAAATTTTATAAGGATAATTTTATATTTTATTTTATTGAAAGTATAAGAAGTAGAATTATCTAGAGGTTGGATAAGTAACTTCTCATACTTTATAAGAAATAGAACTTTTTAAGAAGTATAACTCCACACATTTTTTAAGTTAGTGGCCAATTAAAAAACTCAAACATTTTCTATTTCCCAGGAAGTTATACTTCCTATGAAACTTTCTACGAATCAAACAATTTCTTAAAAAAGAAATATATATAATTTTTTTTATTAAAATTATAAGTTAAAAGAAATTATAAATCTCATAATAAAAAATTGTCTCTTTCTCTGTAAAATTAAAAATAAATTAGCAATATAAAAAATTGAAGACACGTTGATTCGCCCTTAACATTGCATAACTCGGGGATAACTGGGGAAACTCTTAAAAGGTTGGAGTCTACTCTGTGTACCAACAAATCATGATCTGAGGCAGTGAGAGGTTAGGATACTATTAGATAGCATAATTTATTTTATTTTTTTTTTTTGTGGTCAACTCAAACAATAAATTTTGAAAGGAAGAGTTGGAGTGATTAGTAGAGCCAAAAGTAGTCCAATACCTATAATTGTGATAAAATGACGGCATTACCTTAAGAGGTTTGAGCTGGTGCCATTTCCTATTCACTTCAAAAGAAAAAGTTCCATTATATCACTTTGATCGAAATCTCATGTCATCCTAATGGAATGTTGTAGGATTTAGGGGCAAAGCTGCTGCACACATAATTTTTTTAGGAGTTAAAGTAAAATATATTAAGATGAAAATATGTTAATTAGAGAGGGAATTATATATGAGAATTTGAGATAAAAAATGTAAAATTTTTTTTACAAAATTGGGGAAGTTACATATATTCTTGAGATATTTTAAAATATATAATAAAAACTTTTCGTTTAAATTTTTTTAAGGCGGTTAAAGTCCCACCATACAATAAGACGCCCAATACCACTTATAAGATTAACTAATAAGGGCCACATATAAAAGAATTAGTTTTGATCAATTCAACCGTTTCAAACTTAATTCATTTATTTAATTATTGTTCATATTAAATTTGAAAATATTGTGCATTGTCAAATAAATTAAACAAATTTGTATTCATTTCTTTTTTATATATATTTTTATTATATTGAGGAGAGATTGATATCGAATTTTTATATACAATAGAATTCATAAGAAATCACTCTTTGACATAATAGAAAAATTATCAAAAATAAAAGAAAGTGATATGAATCTGAATTAAATTAGGGGCATGAACCTTGCAAACATAACAAAAACTTTTATTAGCTCACAGGGTGATTAATTAATTTCCCTACAACACATGAATGTGAATAACTAAGATACCATACATTAGAGAGAAACATATGTATTGCATTTTGAAGTGTGCTTCCCTCAAATAATGTAGTTTCAGAAATCCTAAAAAATAGTGTTGAAGGCTTGAAAGAGACAAAATAAGAGAGCTTCGAACAATCAAGATCATGGCCAACGTGGTGATAAGGACACCACTAAGACTCCTCCTAGGGCTTGTCTTGCATCATCTTATCTTGTGGATGTGAAAGTTACAATTACTAAACCACGAATATGCTCTCTGCTATTTGTTTCTGTCTTTACAATTTGATTAGATTCACTATTCTTGCTATGTACAATTATTCCTAAAAGTCAATCTAAATAGGGTTTTAATTTGACGTGTTCAAATACATGTGTCAAATTTTTTATGAAATTGCCTAGCTACGGGATAAGGTGCAAGCAACTTTGGTATTTTAAGAATCTTTTCTTGGCATTTTTTTTCTCATCTTTATTTCTACACGAAGGGAAATTGAACTATTTACATTGCAATTTTCTAATTTTATACTTGTTTTATCTCATCGTGTTATTCTTCTATTTGATTGATTTCTCCAATTATATTATTAGTAATATAAGGAATTCATGACATGAAGGGTATGAAGATTTAAACATCAATAATGTTATATTATGTTTTTATTTTTACATTTGATTCATCTATCTTCTAATATTAATTATTATTATTCATAATTATATTAATTTTTATTTTTAATTAATGTTATATTATGTTTCTATAGTGAAGGAGGTTTCATAACCTACCAGATATTCTTGTGGTGGTTTGCTCTATCCTATGATTCTTTTATAGTATGGCGTTTGCCATTAATTAGTAAGACATATTATATAAACTTCAAGAGTTAGTTTGGGGGTGGAATGTGGGCTTTTAACATGATCAGATGATAATATACACTACAAATTCAAACTTAACAATTTGTGAAAGTTATGTTTTGAGATCAAAAGATGAGAAATTTTGTTTTTGCAGATATTTTTCGTCACATGCGAGTTATATGTCTTGAACTTGTTTCAGAAAAACAAATCAGTTAAAGTATATGTAAATTAATTCAAACACATCATTTTATTATTAAAACTAATTTTATATAAATTTGGATTAAGTTATATATCAAGATTCTAGTCATGGTCCATGAGTTGATTAGAAAACTAATTATATCCCAATTGTCTTTGTTTTGGATAAATTCAATTTTGTTGTTTTCCCATTCATGATTGGTTTTGGTTGGAGTTGCCGAAACCTTTTGTTTGTATGTTGTGACTTTGAAAAGCAATAAAAAAAAAATCAAAATATGAATATGTACGCGACAAAGAATTGGAAGGGACAAAGAAAGGCACCTAGAAGCATGGTCTAAGTGATTGACTTGAAACGATGCTTATTGCTGGCTCAGCGTGAACTCAAAGAAGCAATGTCTCACGCAAAACAATTTGTTTGGTCGATTCTTCTATCATAATCTACTAAACAGAGTGAGGATTTTCAAGTTTGAATATAATTTTAAAATTTTAAGACTAAGTTTTTTAATGATCCGAGGTGGATGGCTGATAGCTGCAAAACAAACAAAACCACTCAAAATTGCGGTTTAAAATTGTCATGTTACTACAAATTCACTCACGATATTATGATAATGATTACGTAGACTTCAGTAGCTGTAATTTATTATTTTACTTTGTATATGGCAAAAATTTTGGAATAGTTACCATTACTTTAACACAATTATTATATATGCTATTTAAAATCACGCTCAAGTCAATGGAGATTTACTGAAATGCCCATATATCAGATTTTTTATTATGAGATTGTTAATTTGATTAAAAAAATTGTTATTCTTGCATCCATTTTTAAATATAAGATGGAGTAAGAATTCCAAATCCGGGAGAGTAAATGAGAATAATATTGTTGTAATTTGAATATTCTTGATAATATCTAACAAGCACTTCCTTAACTGCAAGGGAAAACTAATTTTGAGATGGAATATTTTCCAATTCCAATTAGAGATGGAATTGCGTTAATTTTTTTAAAAAGAATTAAAAAAATTCAGATAGGATTGGAGACGGAAAGTCCATCCCAAACTCAAATATATATATATATATATATATATTAAATTTTGTTAAAAAAAAAGCACTCAAATTTTGAATTTGGATGGATTTTGAGATAGAATGTTTTTTATTTTTAAAAAAGTAATATTGAGACAAAATATTCTGTTTAAAAAGTTTCAAAATTCTAAAATTTTTCTCCTAAATTTTGTTGCAAAAAGTGGGTGAAAATTTTGAATTTAAAATTGTGATAGAATTTGAGACAAAAATTCTGTCCCAAATTGAAAAAAAAATTAATTTAATTTTTTATATTAAATTTTTATCTCAAATTCTATTCAAAAAATTCAAATATTGAAATTGGGATAGATTTTGAAACAGAATATATTTTTATTTTCAAAAAATAATATTGGGACAGAATATTCCATTTCAAAATTTTCAAAATTTTAAATTTTTTTAAAGTTTTCCTCCTCAATTTTATTGTAAAAAGTGCATGAAAAATTTGAATTTTGAAATTAGGATGGAATTATTATTATTATTATTGGTACAAAAAAATCTGCTGCAAAATGGTCTTGCAATAGAAAATTCCGTTCCAAACTACTTAATTAAGACAGTGCATAGGACGTTGAGATAGAATTGTTCATCCCAGTGTCATCGCAATATCTTATATATAGATGTTTTTTCAATTTTTTTTTTCATTCAGTATTTTCTTTCTCTCACTTATTCTTCTTCTCTCCTCCATCTCTCTTCATATATACTATGATTCTAGGTGTCTTACTCTGATCTATTGCCATTTATCAAGTATATTAGTAAGATTCTTACTCATTTGAGCTTTTCTAAGTAAAAATATTATGAGTGTTTTTTTTTTTTTTTTACAGATTGTTGTTTCTCTAAAAAAATTTATTTATTTTTGTTAAAATTACAAATAAGTATTTGTTGATCTTCTATCATAGATGTTGAAGAAGGCTAAAAGTTGAAGAATCTTCTGTTATGATTTTATATTTGTTGTATTTTCATTATATGTTATTTTATTTTCTCAATATGTTAGTTATTTATAGAAATATTGTGGTGAGAGAGTAAGAAATCAAATAGTTATTTGATTAAATCTATTATTAAATTATTTGTTGGTTACATTTTCTTCTATTTTTCTTCTTTTTTTTAGAATATTTCCATCTATGGCTAATGCTCAAAACAAGCTTAAAATTTTAATTTTTTTTAAAAAAATTTATTTTGGAACGGAAATTTTATCTCAAAATTTCAAAAAAAAAAATTTGTTATATTTTGAGATGAAATTTTCTATGGCAATGTAAAGAGAAAAATTTTTTCCAGATAACTTTCATCCCAAAAAATTTGGAAATTTTTTTTTTGTAAATTTTTTTTTTGGTTTGAGACAGAAATTTCCATCCCAAATTTTCAAAACTTTTATTTTCTTTTTCAAAACATAATTTTAATTATAGAGATAGAATTTTTCATTCTAAATTTAAGATGAACTCAAAATTTTGTTTCAAAACTATTACGATGAGTATTTTTTGTGGCAGAATTTTTCTGTCCCAAACACAAGTTGAGATGGAAATTCACATTTTTTGGACAAAATTTTTCATTTCAATTTTATTCTTTTTTTAGTGTTATAGGATCTTAACAATTAGTCTAAGATATATATAGGCTTAGAATAAAGAAACACTTATGACTTTAAAATTAGTTAATGCTCGTAAAAATTGATTGAAGGACCAATTTATGAATATCTAAATAAAGCATGCATAAAATTATCACATTTATTAAGATTATAGTTTTGGTTAGAAAAATGATAAACCCAAATTCATTTTGAATGTGAATTTTGCGTAGCCTATATATAACAGATGCAGTAAAATCTACAACTGATTTAGTTTTAAATGTGAAAGAATGTGACTAATAAATATAAATAACAAATATAAGGATATCATTTCTATTTTCGTTGTGGCTTGTCATATTACTTGTTATTTGGGTGGTACTGATCCCATTTGATAAATGGGTTCAAATGGATCACTTTGTGACTTTTCAGAGTATGGAATGCCACTAGAATACTGTTTGGTAGCACTATCTTTTGTGTCCAATGAGCACTATCCACTGTATCCAAAGAGTTACCGACAATATAATTCAATTCTAATGGGTTTGACGATTTACACATGATAAATATTATCAAGAATCTTTGAACGAGCCATCGCTTTATTTAAGCAAAGGAGAAAGAGATGTTTACATTCATCTGATGGATAAAACAAAGAATAATAATATATTTCTTTTATAGAATGACATAATACTAATTCTGCCTAATGAGATAAAGCATTTAATGAATCCAAAAGAGAAAAAAAAGTCTTAAAAATAATAATAAATATTACCATAGATTTAGATGTTTTCATCCTTTTTCTGATTTTGTTTTTGTTAGGTTGAACAGAGACAAATATATAGTCATAAATTTTATTAATTATATATAAAAATATTAAATTTTGCTGCATATAAAATTTTTTTCCCTTTTTAACGTTATAAAAACAGTACAAAAGAAATATATATATATATATATATGGACAATGCAACTATTAATCAGTTGATTATCTCAATATATGGATATGAGTTAATGCACTAGATTTTTGTCTGTCTGAATTTGACCTAATTTATTGAACTGACTTTTCTAGTTCATTATGACCAATTTGAATATGGATTAATTCAATTTTGATGCATTCACACTGTGATCCAAAATGAATAAAAGTTGTGTGTGTGTGTGTGTGTGTGTGTGTTTTTTTTTTTTTTTTGCCCTTTTGTGCTAAAAGTATAAAGTTTAGTTTTAGTCATTCACTTCTTTCACCAAATATATGTTTGACTTAATGCATATATAAAACTAACACTAATTTTGTCCAAAAAAAATATATAATTTTTAAATAATTTTGTTGATTTATGTTTATAATTAAAAAATTATAATTATAAAAAATATTTTATTACTTCAATATTATATATAAAAAATATAATAAAAAATAACATTCTCTACTTAAAAAAAAAGTAATTTTCTCTATTATCATAGTATCATATATTATTTTTTTTAATCAAAAGACATACAAAATAATATAAAAGTCCTCTATTTATATTTAAACAAATAAGAATTTTCTAATTCTGGTCTTTTTGGTTAGGCACAGCGTGAATAACGTTCTGTCCTATTCTATTCTCATCTTTGTCATGAAGTGATAAGATAAACATTTGTCGACCTAGATGTTTAATTTGATTTGTCACATGCAAACAACTATGAATAGAATCAATAACTATTTGAAAAATACTAGACATACTATTTTTAATCAAAGCAATGATTCCAATTTGAAAAGCATTAAAAAAAGGCATTCAAATATCCATATAATAATGTGCACATTAATTATAATTATGGTTCTCCACTTAATATGAATTTTACTGCATAATATGAAATTTAAGGTCCATTCTAATCTTTTACTTGTAAATAAAAAAATTGAGGGCAGCAACATTAACGATAACCTTAAATATTAAAAAAACTAGAAAGTGGATGTTGGTGCAAATTTATGGAAAGAAATGTATAGTTTAGTATCCCATTCCACCGTTAATGCGATTGTCATGGCTAGCCAGTTAATGCTACTCACCACCACCAATATTGCCAGTGTGACGTATGGCGTTTTGTGATCAATGTCATCATTAAAAACGCTTCGGTATGATTTGATGCCGCAAAATTGTTATGGATTACGCCCATCTTCGATTTAAAATATACGAGAGTTGAATACTTACGGACCCTCTCTACATTATGAATTCTCTTGTTCGTGAATTCTTACAATTTATTAAGTTTTAAAAATTTTGAGATTATAATATTTAGAAATGTAATATTATTATGTTGGTTTAATCAAATTTTTTTAAAAAGTTATGATACAGTAATTAGATTACGACAAATCTTGATTTTCAATATCTGTAAAATAAAAATATAAGTGAGTAGTGTTACTATAACATTTTTAGCTTTTGGTAACACTGAACTTAGCAACAGTCAACATTCTGCTCTCCTGCCAAATAAGTTGCCCGCTACTCTTCCTGATTTTACTTCTGCTTCTGCCTCTGCTTTTGCTTCTGTTGCTGTTGCTACTACTATTGCTTCTGCTTCTACTAGTATTGCGTCTGCTTCTGCTTCTGTTGCTGCTACTTGTGGTGCTGCTCAATCCTTCTGGGCCCAGTTCTGCTTCTACTCCTTCTACTTGTGCTTCTACTTGCCAAGTTCTCCAGTATTTTTTCAGCTAGCGATTCAGCCCACATAAAAAAATGTCAAGATAAGTATTTTATTTTGTGTTTGGTTGAATCTTCTACTTTGTGGACTTTATTTTGATGATAACTGAGAGAGTGTCATTGGGCTTCTATGACTTTCAATAAAATTAGAACTTATGAAAACACAAGTTGATGATGTTTGATTGGATGAAATTAGATGAATTAGAAATAGACTTGCTTATAAGCACAGATTCACCCATAGATGAGGCTAAGGCTACTAAGTTTCAGACTATGAATTGATTCACATTTGAATTTTCACATTGAACTACATTAACGAACTGATTACATAATCAATTCATATAAGTTTAGTTGTCATGAATCGATTCCATAATCGATTCATGAGAAGATATGTTCAACAATTCCATAATTGATTTGGTAATCGATTTAAGGTGAATGAATCAGTTCCTGAATTGATTCATATGAAGCTGTCTGTGACAATTCCTCATTGAAGGTTTAGAAACTTCTGCGAATCGATTAGTTAATGGATTCAGAATTGATTCCTGAATCGATTCAAGAGCAATTTTATTTTTTATAATTCAATGCATTTGACGATTTGATATGATTACTTTGTCTTGTTACTTGATTTTCTTTTCTCACTAGACTAAAGTATGTCACAAAGGATTGGATGGATTTACCAAGGCATAGCAAATAGTACATTGATGGTGTTAAATTTTTCTTGAATTATACTTTCACTAAAGGAAAACCACAAGGAGGTGAGATTTCGTGCCCTTATGCTATTTGCGGTAATGGCAAATGGGAAAAGAGAGATGTAGTGTATAGTCATTTGATATGCCATGGATTTATTGAGG
>JANHAO010030498.1:0-10133 GCA_026873985.1 Saraca asoca | reverse complement strand
GGTCAAATGTACAGTTAGGCTTGTAGGAGGTCTCCTATGGGCGATCTTCTACGCCGGTCACGGACCTGGGAATTGGGTCGTGACACATTAGTTGCCTTAGTCAATTCCCAACAAGGATGGCGTGAGACCCTTAAAGAATACTTGGCTCGTTTCAATGTTTTGGCACCAAATATTTGGTACCTTAACGAGGGGTGGCCATTCAAAAAATCAACACAGGTATTCATTTGGGTCACTTCTCCTTTTCTTTGGCCAAGCACCCTACTGTCTCTCTTTCAGACCTCTTGGCTAGGGTTGAAAAATACATCAATGTGGAAGAAGTTGAGATCGCTTAGCAACAAGAGAAATGTACATAGTTTGATAGTGTGCCCTTTAAGGAAAAACCTCCTAAAAGAGAAAGGACATCCACAAAGGTGCTCAAATAGATATGAGTTGTTAAATGCCCCGATAAGCAGCATAGTACAAGATGTTCGAGAAGCTAAATTGATGAAGTTTCCCCTATAGAACACAAAAAATTCCTTCCAATAGATAAGTCCAAGTTTTGTAAATTTCATCGGGACTATGGGCATAATATCGATAAATATGTCAGTTTGAAAGATGAAATTGAAGCACTCATAAAGTGGAGGCATCTGTTAAAATACATGAAGTTATAGGAGGAAGAAGGGAGGAAAGAAGAAAGAGAGAAGGAGTGGTCCCTATATCCCAGTTGATTAGACATTAAACGAGTTGAGCCAACATCCCTCATCTTAGGAATGATAGAAACAATAGCTAAGGGATTTGCTAAAGGAAAAGTTCCTAGAAATGCCATTAAAAGCTTCCTAAGAGTGGTAATGACGGTGGAAGTAAAGAGAAGAAAAGAACAGTATGAATTAATTTACTTCACAAAGCAAGACTTTAGTGATGTTGATAGAGATCATGATAACCAATGCTTATCTCCATTTTGCTACATAACTTCATCATCAAAAGGATATTGGTGGATTGGGAAAGTTCTATTGATATTTTATATTTACATACTGCAAATGCTTTAAATATCTTTCAAAGCATGTATAAGCCTTACATGGGGTGTTTTGGTGGATTTCACAGGAGGACAAGTGCAGGTAGAAGGAATAGTGACCCTCAGGCTAACCTTAGGAACATGATCACTGATGAAAATTTGGATATCACATTCCTTATAATGGCAATGCCCAATAGCTCTTAGAATGTTATTTTAAGGCAATCGCCTCTAAATCAAGCTGGGGCTATTGTCTCTACCCATATTTGCTGATAAAGTTCCCTGTAGAAAAAGGAATCAGGGAGGTATAAGCTAATTAGCAAGTTACTCAGAAATGCTATAATGCGAGTTTGGCCAAAATTGTAGGTGGCACTAATAGTGCAAAATCAATCCCTATTAGTAAAAAAATGGGGAATGCCAAATGGTAGATATTACATCACCTGACATTTGGCAAGATAATCCTAGCCAGCCAGAGCTAGGTTTAGAAGTATAAGAAGTGCAGATTTTCAAGGACAATGATGAGAGGATAGTCAAAATCGGGGCAGATTTGAAAGGAAAAATTGAGGTCGACTAATAAAGATCCTATAGAATTATAATGGAGTGTTTACATGGACACTTGCTAATATGTTGGGGATCAACCTATAAGTGATTTGCCATAAACTATCAATCAATGTGAGGGTCAAGCCCATTCAACAAAAAAAAAAAAGAAAGAAACCATGGTCCCGAGTGGTAAAAAGTGATAAAGGAGGAAGTAGATAAATTGTTACATCACCTAGTTAGCAAATGTAGTCTTGATAAAAAAAAGCCACAAGGGGATGGAGGATGTGCATAGATTTCACAAACCTTAACAAAACATGCCTAAAAGATTCATATCCACTCCCAAATATCATTCAGTTAATGGAAAGTGTTGTAAGCTTCGAGGTCCTTAACTTTGGAAATGCATTCCTAGGATACAACCAACTGAAGATGCATCCAAATGATAAAATCTAGATTGCATTGATAACTAACTAGGGGACTCTCTATTATAAGTTCATTCCCTTTAGTTTGAAGAACATAGAGGTGATGTATTAATGTATGATAAACAAGGTTTTTGTGGAATAGATAGGCAGAAACTTGGAAGTATATGTGGACGACATGATAATTAAATCAAGAAATTTAGAGCAGTATTGGCAAGATTGTGAGGAAACCTTTGGAACCTTAAAAAAGTTTTAGATAAGGCTGAATCTAAAGAAAGCATTTAGAGTGAAAGCTGAAAAATTCTTAGTGTTCATGATTACCGAACGAGGCATTGAGCCCAAACCCTACAAATGTTAAGCCATAATCAACATGTGAAGCCCAACAACTTTGAAGGAAGTGCAAATGCTTAATAGAAACGTTGTAGCTCTTGCATAGTTTATGTCCAGGTCAGCTAATAAACATGCTTTTTTCTTTAAGTTACTTAAAAATGTTAAAAATATCAAATAGACTAATTAATGAATATGAGCAAGCTTTCTAAGATTTATAAAAGTTTTTAGTCACACTACCCATACTTACTCAGTCAGAATCAGGGGAAATGCTACACATATATTTAGTAGCCACTGCAGAGATGGTAAGCTTGATATGCATCTGGGAGATTGAGAGAGAACAAAAATTAGTATACTTCACAAGTTATACATTGCATGGCACCAAGGTAAAGTACCAAAAAATAAGAGAAATTGGCATTTGCCTTGCTAATAGCATTCAAGAAATTGAAACCATATCAGATTGTCATTAAAATAGATACCCCAATTCGGTAAGTTTTGTGAAAACCTAACCTGGTAAGACAATTGGTAGCCTAGGCAGTGGAATTGTTGAAATATAAACTCATCTATGAAGCTAGAAAAGTAGTAAAGGTTCAAGCATTAGCAAATTTTGTGGTTGAATTGGCAAGAGCAGAAGAACCTGATTTGGAAGGCCTGGTATAAAAGCTATATGTGGATGCCTCATCGAATAGAAAGGGTAGTGAAATAAGGATGATCTTAGAAAGACTAACAGACTTAGCCTTAGAATATCTGCTAAAGTTTGACTTTAAAGCAACAAATAATCAGGTAGAGTATGAGGCATTGATAGTTGGTTTGAGGTTGGCAAAAGAGATAAGGGAGCAATCCCTGAGGATTATGAGTAATTCTTAACTAGTAATTGCTCAATTTAGTGGAGATTATGAAGTGAAGAAGCCAACATTAGCAAAGTATGCCACTGTAGCTAAAATTCTATTAAGAGATTTCAATTTTAAGTTGACAAGAATCCCAAGGGAGGAGAATGAGTGGGCATACGCATTAGCCAAGTTAGCCAATGCTAAGGCAGCAATGAACAACAAAACGGTAAATCAAGAAACATTACAAGCCCCTTGTACAAATTGAGGTGATGTGTGCAAAATGAAAGAAATCATGGTTAACCCATATCATGATGTTTTTGGAGGAAGGGTGATTACCAGAAGATGAGAAAGAAACCAAAAAAATTGAACGTGGAGCAGCACACTTTTTTATGGAAGATGGGAAACTGTATAAAAAAGGTTTCTCCCTTCTATCACTATGATGCCTCCATCCAAGCGAAGTAAATTATGTTCTAAGGGAGATTCACAAGGGCATTTACGGGTCTTAAATGGCGGGAGTAGTAGTCATGCTAAAAGCCATCTGGTTGGGGTATTTTTGGCCAAAAATGAAACAAGATGCCCTAGAGCTTGTATGAAACTGTGATAAATGCCAGAGGTTCACAAAACTACAAAGATAACTAACAGTCAAATAGATGTTCGTCTTCGCTTCCTAATCAGTTGACCAATGGGACATAAACCTGCCAAGGCCTTTCCTAATTGTTCCTAGTTAGTTAAAGTATGTTATGGTAATGGTGGATTACTTTACCAAATGGATAAGGGCATAGCCCCTCACAACCATAACCTCAAATAATGTGCAAAAGTTCATATGAAAAAATATCATTTGCAAGTAAAACCTCTTAAAATATGAGATTTGATATAAGGAAAGTACTAGCAGCTTCTTATAGATATGGCCTTCCTACAACACTCATATTTGATAATGAAAAACAGTTCACCAATGGTGATTTTTGAGATTTTTGCCTAAGGTATATTCATATTTATATGCCTATTATGAAAAGTATAAATCTCACATGTCTTAAAATGAAGGTTATAGATCAAGCAAAAGTTCACTTCTATTAAGCACCCTCAGTCGAACAAACAAGTTAGGCTCACAAATAGGATTATCCTTGATGGGCTGCATAAAAGGTTGGATAAAGCCAAAGGAAGATTGGTCAAGGAGTTACCAAGTGTTCTATGGTCTTACAGAATGACCATGCATTTAACTAGAGGGGAAATTTCATTTATGTTCACATATAGGAGTGAAGCTATGCTCCCAATAAAGCCAGGATAGTGCTTCGAATGGAGGGAGTAGTGTAAGCTACAAAAGAATAAAAAAAGAAGAAGAGAGGAACTCGATATGCTAATTGAGACAAGAGAAATGGCTTATCTTCAAAATTAGTGGTATAAAGCAAAGATCACCTAAGTCATAAACAAAAAAGTAAAGAATAAGGCATTTATGAAGGGAGATTTAGTATTGCAAAGAGCGGATAGACCACTGAAAGTACAAATTAAACATGGAATGCAATACACTTAAGAAAATATTATGTACAAGTCTAATTATGTATTAAAGACAATGAAATAAAAATGACAATTACATTATATGTGTTTTAAAAATCTAAAAAAATCCTTCAACATGATCAAAATTAGAGCAAATCCCAGGGCACAATCAAAATCGGAGTAGATCCCTTAGTATAAATAAAGCTCGAGCAGATCTCTTGGTACAATTAAAATTAGAGCAAACCTCTTGGTATAATTAAAATTCAAGTAATCCTCCTGGCAAAAACAAATATCTGGGCAAGTTTTGCAACATTGTCAAACAATTTCCAATAGAATGGCATTCAAAAGAATGCAAAATGAGCCAATAAAAGACTAGTATAAATTTAGTTGTTCAATAATTCAATAAGGGTCATAGCTCTTTGGAAGCATGCAAAGCAATACGAAAGACAAAACAAAGGACATAAATTTGTATGGTTCTCAGCCTATTCTTTACATAAAAAGACAACAACAACAAGTCATAATAGTAAGATAAGTTTAAATGGAATTATGATATTTTATCAGCTTTTCAAAGATATGCTTTTAAGGCTTATTCCCATCATCAAGCTTGGAAATGTCACACAGGAAAGCCCAATACTCATCATTTATGTTAGTAAAAGAGCCACACTTCTGGCTCTTAGTTGAATTCTCCTTTAGAACCTTTTGCTTAGGCAAAGGTCACACTTAGGTGTGAACAAAGGGAAACTTAGCCCGATTAGGAAAAGAATCATCTATAATAATGACCTTGGGCACCAACTTGGTCTGAATGGTGGACAGGGCAGAAGATTTCTGTCCTAACTAGGTTCAGGTATGAATCCCTATAGATCATTTTAAATCTATCTCTGAAAGTCAAGCTGGGCCAGCCAATAATCTATAAATGAAGTAAAACACGGTCAAAATACTACTTTTCTCTAATAAACCTGGGGAAAACAAGATAGTCACAAGAAGCACAGTCATGAAAAAAGAGAACCTCCATTCCCAGTGATTTTGGATGGATAAGGAAACAAGAGGCCAGAAATATTCAAGATAATGTAAAAATTTACCAAACAAAAAGAAAACTCTAAAAGTCAAAGATGGACGTTGGAGTAAAGAAGGGCAACCTAGAAACAACGAAGATGTGCTAGAGCAAAGCGCTATAGGTATCACCAAGAAAGCCTACTTAGCTTTTATAGAGGGTTGTAAAATAATCCAACTACCATGAGGGATCCAAAAGAACAACAGAGATGAGATAATAGTTCTACCAAGTTCCAAGACGCCTTGAGAAAGAAAATCCTTAAGGAATCTCAAGGGTCCTTGGAAAGGGAAACTCTTAAGTAACCTTAGGTGCTTTGGAGAAGTTGTCTACGTAGGCCAGTTAGCATTCTAATGCCAAGAAATGGCTAAACAGCTTCCCTAGCAAGGAATAAAAAATCAAGGCTAAAGTTATGGCAATAAAAAGAGCCTACAAAAGAAAGGTAATACAAGCCTATAGGAGCCCCGTTCGAATGAGAAGATTGTTGATTCCAGGGTAATGAAATTATTCAATAAAAATAGGGAAAATAATTGCAAGAAAGGACACACATACAAGTGTCATACAATGGGTAATTCAAGAAGTAAACAAGTAATACACAGAAAGAGTTTAAAGAAGTAGTGTACAAGTAAAATAAATTCATTGACGTGGCTGTTTGACCTGTTTCATACATACAAAAAAATAATAATAAAATAAAAAACAACAACAACAGTAATGGTAGTAATGATGTGACAACAAAGTGGATCAAGAAAGTGCCATCAAAGGCACTCAAGTCAACCTACTTCTTGGGTGAGCCTTACAAGATCTCATCCAAAGTTTTGTCCTAATCAATCTTCTTTAACCCAAGCATCACACCAGGGTTGAAATGCTGAATTTGGCAAAGAACCTCTCCAAATCCAAAGCGAATCATGGGAAAAGTCAGATTTTTGACCTCCTTCATGTCTTTTTAGAGCCTTTTTTTGAAAGCTGCTTCATTGTCCTCCTAGTTTTTCTGCTCAACTTCTAGCTCTTTCACCAAGCTTTCATTCTTTTGATGTAAGGCATCCATACATTCAACTTTTTGAAACAAGGCATCTTGCTCTTTTATAAGCTCGGCAATACGGTTGGTCATGTCAAAAATGTTATACTCCCGATTAGCCACCTCGTTTGACTTGGCCTTCAGATTGTTTTTCAATTCTTCCATGGCCACAGGGTCAATTTTCACTAGTTCTTTCTCATTCCCAGTGAAGGAAGGTATTATAGCTAAAATGGCAGAGGTCGAATAAACGATCTGGGTAACATAAGACTTTAAAATGAGCAAAAGCCCATTGTCTAGCAAGAAATCTTTTATATAGCCTTTATCAACAAGGAAAAGTAGATGATTGCACAAGAAGGCACTATAGTCAACATTCTTGTACCATAGCCTATCCACAGTGTTGAATGATAAGTTGTCTCCACCAAGGGCTGTGATTAATTTGAACTCCTCCCAAGCCCCCACCTTAATTCTCTTAGCAGAAGGGATAGGGGCCTCAAAGGAGCTACCTTCGTTGCCCTTGCTTGATTCTTTAGAGGAAGCCTTTCACTTCCTTGTTGATAATGTCTTGCCCCACCTAGAGGTAACCTCAAGTTGATTGGAAGGGGGAGCTACAAGGTATGTCAGTAGGTGGCACTAATTCAATCTAAGTAGTCAAAGGCACTATAGGATTCTCCTTGGCCAAGGCTTGAGCTCAAATCTCAGTTATGTAGTTGATATCTTCAAACAGTGGATCTCTATCACTTCATGTTTTAACTAGCAATTTGTAAGCAACAAACATAAAGGTTAGGAATGAGGAGTTAAATAACAATGTTAAAAGTAAAAGAAAAACATGTACGAAGCACAGATTAGTCGTTAAACAGTCCTAATGCCTACAACTGAGCAACAAGATCCTGATCTTCGACTGAAAGATCTTTGAAGGAGGGTCCCTGAGTTAGTTTGGTAGGTTTGGACCATTTTGAGGGGTAAAACAACTCTCCATTTTGAAGAAAGAACGAGTGGAACCCCTCTGCAGCTCAAACCTTGAAGAAAGAATGTTTCCAAGGGACACTTGTGAGCATGTTCTCTATAAAAATTGAGTTGAGGTGTTGAAGAAATGCACCCAACCTTAAGTTTTTTGCAAGGAATATGTAAAGAAGAAGAGCAACGATTCTACTATAGGGGTAAGTTCAAGCTAAAGACTTAAAATTTTGAAGAAAAGGAGAAATGCCTAGGCATTCCTGGTCAATTGTGAGGGGCAAACATTTATGGGCAGCAAGACATTCCTTTGAAAAGCAGAGAAAGGAGGGCAGACATGAAGATGGTGGACTACATCTCCATAAAAAGAAATGTCGTAACTACATGCTCATTTGTTGTCTTGAATAAGCTAAAAAATAATCCCTTTGGTAGACTCTTTTTGAACGTAGACCTTTTCCAACTCCCAAATCACATCAAGATCCCACCATTCAGAGGAAGCAGCTATTCATTTAACATCCAGGTGCATGTCGCATAAGCTATCAGGGGATAGCATCGATTAGGTGGACTCGTTCGTGTCCATGCTCATCATGAGATTGAATTACCATGTTTGTTTGGAGAGGACAAGAAAAGTAGTAAATGATACTTTCACGAGAGTATTCCCCAAGCCTAGATGAAGAACCAGAGTCAGATAAGAGGTTGATAGGGTCAGCCTAGCTACCAAACATGAAAAGAAAAAAGTACAATGGCAAAAACCAACTTCAAGGGAAAATAATAATAATTAGAATGAGCGAAGATCATGGAAAGGATAGTTAAAAAAAGGTGATCAGGGAGCGATGGAAAGCATCAATAAAAAGAAGAATAAGAGAGGAAAGAAAGAAGGAAAATTGCTTGTAAGGCTAAGCATCGGTCTCTATGGTATGACCTAAGTAAGGGCTGGTTGGCATAGAGCACAACCACGATAAAGAAGACATTACAACTAACACATTTTTAAAAAACACTCAGAAATTTAAAATGAAACATCATAAAAGTAGAGATGAGAAGTTACGTACAAGGAGTTATGGTGGTGAGGCCGATGCCTAGGAAAATGGCGATAGAGAAAGAGGTCATGAGTAACAGCAGCAAAATTAGGGCTAAGAGTGAGTAGAGTGACTTCAGAAGGGCCGAAGGGGATTTTATAGAGGAAGTAAAGAGGATCCAACGATGTCGAAATAATTATTCCAAGTCTCAAGGCCTCTCGAGATGCCAAAACTATCATTACTGACAGCTTGAATGGCGGCTGGCCTAGGGAATTGAAACATTGCTAAAAGGTTAATTGTGCCACCCGCCAAGGGGAAGGGGACAAATGGCACAACTTAAAATAGCCTACGGTCTCTAATCATTCAACTAGTTGTCCATCGATCGAGGCTAGGTGAAGAATTAGCATTTGACACAGGCTACCTCGAGCCGATCAACTACCCCACTTGGTCAAGTGACCTAAGACACAAAAACTTAATTAGTCGATAACTTTATGAACCAACACATGACAAAAAGTGTGATCAGGCATGCATGAACAAGGTGACACCAACAACAACTTAGTGAGGTTCTCGTTGGCATTATCAATACGTTGCAAACACGTGGTAAAACCTCATTTGCCTAAAAGCATGATAATTGGCACATTCAGCACCTATATATATCAGTAGGTATCCCTATTTTCAAATCATCTTTTACACATTTACTGAAACTTTATTAAAATATTGACTTAATCATTAGAGCGTGCTCAACAGACTACTTCTGTCATGTATAACTAATGTTACTGTGTTTGCTTTTTACTTGTCTCTCTTTGTCAATCAACCTTGCCAATTAAAGAATTTCAAGCTCAAATAGGGTAAGTAGCATTTGTTATTTTGTTTGGCGGATCAACATTTTTGCTAATCGTCTAAAAATAAACTCAAGTAGAGTTAGTTCAAGTGGTAAGAAATCGTGTCCTATTACTTTGTCAATTTGGATTTAGTCGCAACATTGTTTGCCCTAGGGGCTGGCTAGCCTCAGATGGCAAATGACAATGAGCCATGTAGTTAGGTTTAGAAAATGCATGAACGCCCAATTGTCTTACACATATGGGTTGAAGACTTACGTTGTAGACTTAAAATGTATACACTCGTATTTTCATATTTTATTTTTATATTTTTAATAAAATTAGAGCAAATATTGGTCTAAAAAATGTAGTATTTTTAAAAATTTTAAAATGTATTTTATAGAAAAAATATAAATAATCTATTATCACAAAAATATGTTATTATAATAAAAATTTTCAAAATATGTAAATAAGATTTGGAATGGACGATAATATATGACCATTCTTATTGGAGGTTGATATGTTCAATTTGTTTTACTCTTCACTTTAGAAATTGTAAAATATAACTTCTCATGATCAGACACCCATTTAGAAAAATACAAAGTGCCAGGTAGTGTTTTATAGGTTCAAAGCGTGTGTGTCTGAAGTGTGCCAAGTTCTGTTTGAAGTGTGTGTGTGTGTGTGTGTGTGTGT
>JANHAO010030497.1:0-10134 GCA_026873985.1 Saraca asoca | reverse complement strand
CCCATTTAATTGATGTAACACAACTGTAGTTAGCATTTAATGTATGTCTACTCTCCTTCTTCTATAAATAGGACTGCCTTGTTAGTAGAAAAGGGAGAGGCAAGTCTTGTACACAAAGCTTCTACATATTATTAATAAAATCTCTGCCGTGGATGTAGGGTCCGGTGCCGCTTGGATTTGGCCGAACCACATAAAAACACAGTCTTTCCTTCTCCCCCTTCCTCTTGATCATCCTCCATAACACTTCAAGAATGGCATTGATTCCCGAACTCTACATTCTGTTGGCCGGAGTTTGGTTCCCATATACGAACCATATTTCGATGTCAACAGATAGACTATCAGTTGGCTAACATCTTTGCAAAACTTTTGGATGAAAAGAGGTTTGTGTTCATTAGAAGAGAAATAGGAATGATAAATCCAAAAGAAAATGATATCAATTAGTTATTCTTACAATATTTGATATTTGCTTGTTTGATTATTATTGTTTTTGATACAATTTTAATGTTTTTGGTTTGATTTTATAATGCAAAATCTAACTTAAGCATCAAAGTTTCTTAAGTTTGTTTTGTAGGTATATGTTTTCATGAAATAAGGTATAGTTTAATTTAGTGAGTTGGCCTTGCATTGAGAATTGGTCATGATTTGGAGCTTGATTAAGTTAATTGCTTAATGCTAGATATTTAACCCTATTTCAGGTTTTAGGCTATAACTTGAGCTCTAGAAGTCAAAAAGCTAAAAGAAAGCTCTACAACTTTCATGTTAAGCTAGAGCCCAGTTTTACTATTTGGAGTCTTAAAATTTACTATGAAGTCATTGTAGTGTTTCTATCCATCTTGACTTTATCACAATGAGTGGATCATAACTGAAGATTCAATGGGTCAAATGAGGTTAAACTAAAGCTTAGAGGTCCTTAAGGTCAAGCCCAATGACATCAAGCCTTAAACTTAATGAAACTATGTAGTTTGAAGGTCAACATAGAGGTTGAAGTCAAACCAGCATATTACTCTATAAAGGACTAGTTTTGTGTTTGGATTTGTAAATATAGTTTAAAGGCTTCCATTACAACTTAGGCCTTTTATTTTGGCCAAATTGTTTAGTCTTTTGTTAGGCTTAGTTGCCTTATAAGTCCAACCCATTTTTGTTTAGTGATAGCTTTTTAGTAAGGCTTGTTTCCCTTGGAATTCAGATTACAAAATTTTATGAATTAAAGAGTTATCTTCTTCTTATGAGAGTAACGTATCTTAGGGTTCTTGAATGAAGACTTATCAAAGAGATTTTTGTCTTTATGGTATCAAATCCATTTTTTATCACTCCCTTTCTTCTATTTTTCTTTAGTGTGGCATGAATATCCTTCTTATACATTTTTCTTATTTTTTTTCTCTATTTCTACGTCAATTATATTGTTCTCTTCCTTGCTGAATTGTGTCCAATTTTGCCTCATTTTGTTGTTTTGATTTTGATTTTTTGCTAACAATTTTTTGTTGCAGTTTGCTTGCTATTTGGTGTCAATTCTACTTTAATTTTGCAGAAAAAATTGTGTCTTTGCTTGCCCACCAAGTGTTTGGTCAAAGGTTTGTTTAGTTTAAATTTTTCTACTCAATTGGTGTCATTCTCTACTATTTTTCTCTTATTGTTTGGTGTATAATTCTACCAAAATTTTGTAGAATGTTTGCTTTTTAATTTGTTGCACATCAAGTGTTTGTTAATTTATTTGAGTTTCTTTTGTATTGCTTTTTTGTATCCATTGGTGTGGAACTAAATTGCCCTTTAATTTGGTGTTGTTTTGTAACTTCCTGAATTTTTTGAAAACCTATTTTGTCAATAAAATTTCTTTTTAGAAATCTAAAAAGAGGAATGTTTTTCAAAGAGTTTCAAAACTATAAATTTCAAGTTATGAGAAAACCAAAAATAATAGAAACTGATTATTTGGATTTTATGAAACCCTTAGAAGATCAAAAAGTTGATCAAGAATGTTCAAGGAACAAAAAATGTAATTTTGAAATTCTATTTCTAGAAAACTTCAAAAATTCAAAACAAGGGTTGTAGATATTGAATGAACATAAAATCATAGTCATTATGAAGGCATCTAATTTAACTAATTTGTATGAAAATTTCATAATTTTTAGAAATCAATAAGTGTGTTAAATTTTAGATCAAATGGATGAAATAAAGAAATAGGAAAGTCGCCAACTTGTAAATAGTGAAAAGTTAACTTTTTTTTTCACAACTGCCCTTCTCCTAGTCGGTTCACCTTTTCCTTTAAGTCTTCCCACACATGGATAGCACCCATGCAAAACTATCATCTTCTTCTTCTTTAAGTTTTCACTTTTTCTCTCTACCTTCACTCTCTCACTCTACAAGCAAGCTTTCTAACTCTTCTTGTTATTTTCTCAAATTTTTACTACTAAATCATCTCTCCTTCTTCTTTATTCTGACATCAAAATTACATTGATTTACTGAGTATAACTCAAGTTATGAATTTTTGAAATTTTTTATCATTATTCATGATACTACTCAACCCATGAGTCAAATCAATTTTTTTTGACATTTTGAAGCTAAAATCTGTTAGATATAGCTTTATTCATGATATAAATATATGATTAATTAATCAAAGAAGTCTAAGGAAAAAGGATTAGAAGCTAATATGCACTTATTTTTTATTTTAAAGAGCATAGAAGATTCTGATGAAATAGTTGTAGTTTCTTGTGTTCGAGCTATTGAGCTGAGTAATACTTGCCATTCTTATGAATTATGTCATGATTCTTGCTTGAGATCTATCTTGATGATTAAGTTGATTGTTGATGATGGTCCCTATAAAGAAATTAAGATTACGAAAATAAATGGATCTTGCCCTTTTCTCGTTGGAGAATTATCTACACCAGTATCAAAAATTAACTATTCTTTTGATGAGATATGTAGAAAATTAATAACCAGTAAATGTGATAGTGATAAAGTTTAAAAATTAACAATAAGAGCAGTAAAGATGTAAATAGCAGAAGAAAATTGAAGACACAATTTTTAAAGTGGTTAAACATGAATTGAAACCGCAATTCAAGTATACTATACTTGATCTTTCTCAACCAAAAGACCTTTAGAATTAAACACAAAAACTATTAGATTGATAGACTCCTAAAATGCCAATCTTTACAGAGGCTCTTTTAAACCTATACAGATTTCTAACACCTAGAAATCTCAAATAAATGAAAAGGAATAAGGGAAGGATTGAAATTACAATAACAAACTTTGAGATGAATATCTCAAACAAACTATAATAACCTCAGGTAATCTTTGATCCAATCGGCTTGAAGCGTTCTCAAAAGAGGTGATAAAGTATAAAGAAAATCGTATTAAGCTCTTTTTCAAGTGTTTTTGTATTTGTTAATAAAAACCATGTGAAAACATTTATATAGGAATGGCAGTTAGGCTTAAATAACTGCTATAACTGTCTGTAATAGAATAATTGAATTTGAGTTGTCACATCAAAGTAGCATCAATTACAGTATGTTATTCACCAACTCATTGATGTGTAATCAAAGTAAATTCTACTATTAACAGCATTCACATCAATTACCACATCGAAGTGGCCATATTTTCAAGCCTTCGATAAAAACTATTTTCTTCATGCATTAGTGTGACTTTGATTACCATATGAACTTTTTCATATGTTCTTCAATGCATTGATTCAAGGTGTAAAAAACTATTTTATAAAGAGTTATTTTCTTCAAACAATTTCTCTACCTCATTGTTTAATTAAAATCATTTGCATCAAACATTATCTGAGCTTATTTACAAAAGATCCTATTAAAGAAATAAATCTAAGGAGGCCTTGCAATTGACTCTTTTGGGATAGCCATATGTTGTCACTTTGGGCATTTTTGTACATATTTTTGGGCTATTTTTTTTGTATTGTGGTATAGGCTACCTTTGACCTTGTAATGGCTTTGTTTTGGGGTTGTTTGACCCTCTTATTTTACTTTTTTTTGCCTAAATTAAGACTTGGGTTTATCTTGCTTTTAGTCTATGTTTAAGCCAATAGTTTTGACTAGCTGGATGTTATCTTCAGCTGCATGTGTTGGCAAATGACTTAGAAATGTTTTGGGACCAAATTGGTTTATTTGTTTGGCTAATTGAATGGATGTTTAGTTGGGCTTATTTAAGACTTGTAATCTAGCCCATCAGTGAGCCTAACTGCTAAAAGGGGAGGCATGTTTCCCTCACCATTTAGATTGGATCAATATAGAATTGAAGAGTATTTCTTCTTGTGAAAGTTCCTCTCCCAGGGTTCTTGATAGAACCAAAGACTTATCAAAGAGATTACTCTTTGTGGCATCCAATTTCATCACTTATCACTCTCCTTCTTCCTATTTATAGTGTGGAATGAATATCATTTTTGTTCTTTCAATTTTTGGTGCTGAATTGAGCTAAATTTGAGAAGGTCTATAGGCATCTCCATGGGAGATCACATCAGTATGGTATTAGAGCTTTGGCTCTTCTAATTCATGTGATATCTCTTCAATTTTCCCATGTTTTTACTTCTATTTTCCTTCCAATTTTGTCTTGTATGCCTCTAAATTTTTATGTACATTTGTTAGCTCAATTACTTAATGAATTCATGTCCAATTGAGTTGTAAGTGTTACTAAAATTTTTTGTCCATTTTTGCGTTTAGTCTGTTGAAGTTTTGCTCTGGCTTTTCTACTGAATTTGATCCAATTTTGTAGAAAAATTTTATGTTTCATTTGTGCACTTTAAGTGTTTGATCTTAGTTTTGTTTGACCAAAATTTATTGATCATTTCCTTGACTTTTCTATTTCATTTCTCTATTTTGTTTGTTGATGGTTCTACTAAAATTTCTAGAGAATTTTCTTCTTGTTCTTGATTGCTTTCTAAATGTTTGATGATTTGTTTGAGTGTCATATGCTTTGTTTTGGTATGTCCATTAGTGTGGGACTAAATTACACTTCATGTGGTGTGATTTGGAACCATTTCTTCTAATAATTGCAGCAAGTTTTACTTGTTGTCCCCTACATCCCCTACTTGGCCAAATCTTTAAGCTTAATTTCTCTAGAATTTTTCCTGCTATTTTAGCTTAATTTTGATTGTGTTTTACACCATAGACATATTCATTTTGAGTACACATAATTGGAAATTGGTTTGTAACAATTATGATTGAATTTAATTACTTTTAGGTTGCTCAAAGTTGTGCCAAGTGCAGAAAAATTAAAAATTTTGGACAATAAGAAAAAAGTGTTGTGAAAAACAAAAAAAATGAGAAGAAACAATAGTGGAAAGGCAAAATCAAAGAAAAGTTGCAAAAAGAAGAACAAGTGTTGTCTAATGAAGTAAAATTTTCTACAACTTTTTGGCGTATATTCATGTCAAAATGCTTGTCTATTTTTAGTCTAATTCCAATGTATTCAACTTGAATATGTTTTTGTTGGATTGCATAATCAATATATGAGGTTAGAAATCATTTTTAGTTGCATTTTCCTGACATTTTCCTTTATTTTCCATTGAATTTCCTTGAAATTTTCTACCTGACTGTGAAAATTTTCTATTTTGGCCAAAACTCTTGCTCTTGTGTTGTCCAAATCCTTTGTGCTTTCCTTGTACATTCCTTGCACATTATTCTTGTTTGGTTTATGCCACATTTTTAGTGATTTGATTGTTGCATGTTTTTGATTGTCACATCTTGTAAACTCCAAGATTTGTCACTTAGCTATCAAAGGACTTAAAAGAAAGGACTAGAATGGTAAAAGACAAGTGTGTGAGAGCATAATAGAGGCTAAAAGCCTAGTTATGTGAACAAAACACCAGTAGAGTGATAAAAAACACTTATGAGGGTGTCATTTGTGAGGTCTATATTTTCCTAACACTTATTTCTTGCTCAAAGATGGAAGCTGGAGGATCTCAACCAATGAAGTCATGTTTACTCTTAGAGCCATGCAATAATAGTTTGAAAGAGTGAATATGAAGATTAATGGAGTTGGTGAAAAAAATCACAAATGTGAAGAATAGTAAACATTGCCATGAGAGAAGAACGAAAAGAACTCATGAATAACATGGAAGCAATGAAGAGGATTAGAGAGTTGAAAGAGAAGAAGAGGAGTTGACCACTTCTCCATATGAAACCAGAAAGGGTGAAAGAAGAAGGGATAAGTGCACTTTGGGTAGAAGACATGAGAGGCCTAGAAGAGAAAGGTTGGATTCAAGTCTTCACAACATCAAGATGACAATCCCATGGCAACATCAAGAGAAAGGTTAAGCTAGTCTTTAATTATCACAGCTATTTGGATGAAAAGAAGGTAAAATTGGCTATTGTGGAATTCATTGATTATGCTATCATTTAGTGGGATCAACTTGTGCAAAGTAGAAGAAGGAACTTAGAAAGACCCGTGGCAACTAGGGAAAAGTTTTAGGCTACCATGAGAAAGAGATTTGTCCTTTCACACTATTATAGAAAGTTGTATCAAAAGTTTCAAGGCCTTGCCCAAGGTTTCAAGAGTGTTGAAGAATATCACAAAGAAATGGAGGCAGCAATGGTACAAGCCAATGTGGAGAAGGATAGAGAGGCAACCATGGCATGATTTTTGCACGGCTTGAACTATTGTAATGCTAACATAGTGGAGCTTCAACACTATGTGGAACATGAAGACATGGTACACATGACAATGAAGGTAGAAAGGCAACCCAAGAGAAAGACCTCTTCTAAGTTTATACATCAATCAAGTTCCTCTCAAAAGACTAACTAGGATAAGAGACATGATTCAAAAGATTTCAAAGCTGCCAAGAAACCAATGGCCAATACTTCCTCAAAGCCAAAGGGTGAAGATTCAAGAGGCAAAGGCAAAATGGAGGTGCCACAAAAGTCAAGAAACATCAAATGCTTTAAATGTTTATGGCATGACTGTTATGCTTATGAATGCCCTAACAAAAGGGTCATGACCATGAAAGCCAATAGAGAGTTTGGAATCAGCTAGTGAGCATGAAAAGGAGGAAGAAAGTTCTAATTCAAGTACTAAAGAGAGCAATGGTATGTTTGACGTGGCGGTTGAAGGAGAAACACTAGTGGCGAGGAGAACTTTGAGTACCAAAACTAAGGAGAGAAATGAAGAACAAAGAGAGAACATCTTCCATATTAGATGCCATGTCATGGGAAAAGTTTGCAATGTGATCATAAATAGGGGAAGTTGTACAAATGTTACTAGCACAATGATGTTGCACCTATGCAAGCTACCCATTTATTGCTTGGTAGGCTATGGAAATTTGATAGACATGTCATGCATGATGGCTACCTAAACTGATATAGCTTTAAGAAGGACAACAAAACCATCACTCTTGTACCCCTCACCCCTAAGCAAATCTTAGAAGAATAAATGAAAAGAGAGAAGAAAATGAGTGAAGAGGAGATGAAGAGTGAAGAAAAAGAGAGAAAAAGTGACAAAAGCGAGTTAAGAGAAGAAAAAAAATAAGAGAAGAAGAGATGGAGTGTTTTTGCCAAGACTAGTGACATTAGGCAAACCATGTATATGGATTGGCCTATGCTAGTTTTGATGTGTCAGGGTGATATTTTAAATGATAACCTTGATTATTTTACCTAGTGTCACTGAGTCTATTTTGCAAGAATATCAAGAGTTGTTCCCCAAGGAAGTCTCTTATGGCCTAACTCTTATAAGGGGAATGGAGCATCAAATTGATTTCATCCTTGGAGCCTCAATCCCAAACTAGCCAGCATAAAGACCAACCCTTGAAGAGGCCAAAGAAATCCAAAGACAAATGCAGGAGCTCATGGCAAAGGGATACATTGAAGAGAGTGATGAGAACATGGAGGACCACCCCAAGGATCATTAAGAAGCTTTGCAAGTTCCAAGTGGACCCGTGACAAAGGCAAGGGCCAAAAAGATGGGGAAAGCAATCCAAGGACTTTATCTTGCATTTTAGAGTGCACAAGAGGGTTTCAAGCTTAGAAGTTCAAGGGTCATGTGTTTGGAGACTTTACCATCCACTTGATAACTAAACTTGGAAGCCTTTTGGGAGGCCTTGCAACCGGCTATTTTGGACAACCATATGCCATCACCTTTAGGCATTTTTATACAAGTTTTTAGGCTGTTATTTTGTTTTGTGTTATGGGCTACCTTTGAACTTGTTATGGCTTTGTTTTGAGGCTCATTAACCCTCTTATTTGCCTCATTTTTCTGGCTAAATTGAGACTTGGCTTTGTTTTGTTTTGGGTTATGCCATAGCCTATCTTTTTGGCTAACTAGTTGATATGTTTTGGCTTGCATGTGTTGCTTGATGATTTGGCCATGTTTTGAACCAAATTAGCTTATTTTCTTGGCTAATTGAATGGATGTTAAGTTAGGCTTGTTTAGAACTTGTAACCTAGCCCATAATTGAGCCTAATTGCTATGAGGGGAGGCATGTTTCCGTCACCATTCAAATTTGATAAATTTAAAAATTGAAGAGTGTTTCTTCTTTTGAGAGCTCCTTTCTTAGAGTTCTTGTAGAAGTTGAAGACTTATCAAAGTAATTACTCTTTATCGCATCTAATTTCATCATTTGTCACTCTTCTGCTTCCTATCTAGAGTGTGGCGAATATCATTATTTTTCCTTTTGATTTTGGTGCTAAATTTGCTGAATTGGGGATAGTTTAATGAGCATCTCCATGGGAGTTCACATCAGATAGCATGAGTCCTTATGTGTTTCCAGTCTTACTCATGACTAAGAAGCATGGATCATAGAGGATGTGTGTTAATTGCCACCCAATCAACAAAATCACTATAAAGTATAGGCATCCTATCCCTAGGCTTGATGATATGTTGGATGAATTGCATGGTTCTTGTGTGTTCTCAAAAATTGACTTGAAGCACGGTTATCATAAAATTAGGATGAGATTAGGTGATGGATGGAAAACTGCATTTAAAACTAAGCATGGTTTGTATGGGTGGTTGGCTATGCCTTTTGGTTAGACTAATGCCCCTAGTACATTTATGATATTAATGAACCATGCCTTATGTGCTTTCATAGGAAATTTTATGGTTATTAATTTTGATGATATTCTTATTTATAGCAAAAGTAAATATGAGGATGTTAAGCATTTGAGAAGTGTTTTACAATGTTTGAAGGATGAAAAATTGTATGCCAACTTTGATAAATGTTTGTCTTGTTTGAAGAAAAATAATTTCTTAGGTTACACGATGAGTAGCAATGGTATTGAAATGGATGAGAAAAAAGTGAAAGCCATTAAAGAGTGGCCAATTCCAATACTATGAGTGATATGATGAACTTTTCTAGGTTGGCTAGCTTCTATAGGTGGTTAGTGAGAGATTTTAGTACCATAGCTACCCCATTGACTAAATTGGTTAAGAAAAATGTCAGATTCAAGCAGGGAAGTGAGCAAGAGAAAGCATTTAATTTGTTGAAAGGAAAATTAACTTTTGCCCCTTTACTTACTTTACATAATTTTTCTAAAGCTTTTGAAATTAAGTTTGATCTTTGGGACTTGGTATTGGAGCTATTTTGATGCAAGAAAAATGTCCCATAGCATTCTCTAGTGATAAGTTTAATGGTGCAGCCCTTAACTACCCAACATATGACAGAAAGCTCTATGCAGTGGTTTGGGCTTTGGAGACTTGGCAACATTACCTTTGGCCAAAAGAATTTATCATCCATATTGACCATGAATCCTTGAAGCATTTGAAGAGTCAAGGGAAGCTAAACCAGAGGTATGCAAAATGGATGAAGTTCATTGAGACATTCTCTTACACCATCTAATAAAAGCAAGGTAAAGAGAATGTGGTAGCCAATGCCCTTTCTCACTGGTATATCCTCATCTCCACTATGCATGCTAAGTTGTTAGGTTTTGAGCACATCAAAGATTTGTATGCTGATGATCATGACTTTGCTAGTGTATTCAATGATTGTGAGAAAGTTACTTTTAGAAAGTATTTTCGATGGGATGGTTATCTCTTTAAAGGAAATCAATTATGTGTGCCTGAGGGTTCTTTGAGGGTTTTTCTTGTTAGAGAAGCACATGTGGGATTAATGGGACATTTTGGCATTGCTAAAACTTTGTCTATCTTGCAAGAGCATTTTTATTGGCTAGGCATGAAGCATGATGTAGAAAAGTTTTGTGG
>JANHAO010030496.1:0-10130 GCA_026873985.1 Saraca asoca | reverse complement strand
TCAATTGAAAAATTGGATAATATATAAAATAAAAAAAATATCAATTCCAACGGACAAATCCGTTGGAATATTCCGTTGGACTAATTCCAACGGTCAAAGTCCGTTGGAATTTTCGTTTGAATCAATAACTTCCAACGGTTGTAATCCGTTGGAATACTTTATCCGTTGGAATTTCCAATTTCAACGAGGGTTTTTCCAACGGACTAAATCCGATGAAATTTCCGTTGGAATGTCTAATTCCAACGGATTTAGCTAAAATTCCAACGGATTTTTTCCGTTGAAAAATCAGGTTTTTCTTGTAGTGAAAGACATGAAATTTGATAAGTTGACTTGCAAGTCCAGTTGTAATTCAAGTTTTGCTCACATGAATTGACTTGTGAGTTGATTCATTTAGGGTAATTTTTTAATTAACAATCGTTTCCTATGTGTAATGGCACTTACACTATAAATATCCTTTTCTTTCATTTCTAATGAAAAAAACCCATATTTCCTAGAGGCAAATACAACTCATTTCATTTATGCTTCATCTATTTACTCTTTTTAAGCTAGATTTTAGTGATTTCCTTACCTTTAGAGTTTCAAGTTGTAGTTTGAACTTTTGAGTTCTTGATGTATTTCTTCATTTCATCTCAAAATTTTTGGATAATTTTAGGGCTAGCAACCCTAGGTTAGAAAGAATGTTGTATTTCTGGATTTCTTAGCTTTGAGTGAAGTATTTCAAAGGGGTTCCAATTATTAGAGTTATACAATCATTGTAGAGATTTCTCCTAATGTCGGATTCAAACTGGGAGGGTCAAATCATAGTGGAACTAAACTTTTTTAAGCTTGAAGAATGGATGTATATCTTGAAGCAGATCTTCAAGGGGGAACAATTATAAGCATCTACGTTTGAATCTTTCTATCCCCATTCTTTTAACTTTCTACAATTTATTTTTTACACTTTATATCTTTTGCATTCATTATTATTCAAGTTGATGCTGAGTAATTAAAGTGTTGATTTTAGATTGTTAGGACTAGATTGCGAGATTGTTGATATTTGTTTCCAAGCTATTCAAATTTTTTGAAAATTCAAAATATGTTTTGAAAAATTGTAAAATCCTAAAACCAAATGACCCCCTTTTGGTAAAATTATAGGCTATAATTGATATCAAAGCTTGGCTCTTATTGTTAAGGTGTAATCACCTCAAGAAGATCTAATGGATTTGAACAGTTTTAGCATTTTACCCGAGCATTCTCTGTTGAACAAATTCCTTGGTATTAATGGAGGTATTAATGGACAACATTACATATATTGGAAACAAAAGATAAAAGATTTCATTAAAGCCATTGATATTGATATGTGGAAAATAGTGAAAAATGAATACAATCTACCTAACAAACTTGAAAATTATGTAACCGTTTTAAAACCTAGAATCAATTGGAGTGAGGATGAAATGAAAAACCACCTATTCACTTCTAAGGTCAAATAGATTGTGTACAATTCATTATGGTCTAGTGAGTACAGGGGCGTACCCAGTGTAGGCCGAGTGGGGGCTCAAGCCCCCACTCAAGTTTTTCAAAAAAAAATTTATAATATTAAAAAAAAAAATTTTTTGATAGAAGGTCTAAATTGAAAATTCGACAGGAATTAAATTAAAAAAAGTTTTTAAAAATGGGTCTTAGTAAAAAAAAGTAAAAAATTTAAGACTAAATTATAAATTTTCTTATTTTGGATCCAGGTCAGCCCCCACTAACCCAGATTCCTGCGTCCGCCCTTGAGTGAGTATAAGAAAGTATCCAACTGTGTTACTTCTAAAGACATGTGGGATGCTTTTGAGATTACTCACTTAGGCACTACTCAAGTTAAGGCATATAAGGTTCACTCACTCCTATCTCAATATAAATTTTCAAAATGAATGATTGTGAATCTATCAAGGATATGGTGTAAAGATTCACTACAATTGTTAATCATTTGACCATTGTTGATAGGAAAATTGAAAATGCTAATTTGGTCCACAAAATGCTTTACTCATTAACCCTTGAATGGAACCAAAGATCATGGCTATTAAGGAGTCAATGAAAATGGACATGCCTACTTTGCAAAAGTTTTTTGATAACTTGGAGGAGCACAAATTGGAGCTTAAAAAGTATTCAAAGTCAAATGATGATGATAGAAGAAAAAAATCTTGCCTTCAAAGCTATTACTACTTATAAAAAGGCATGATGAATTGGAGAGTCTAGATAATCTTAATAATACCTCAATAGAAGATGATTTGACTCTTCTCACCAAGAAGTACCAAAGGCTCTTGAAGACTTACAAAGTTGGTGCAAGAAGAAAGCCTTCTTTCCAAAGCAGGAATATATTAAATATGATAGTCCCATGTAGCTCAAGAAATAAGTGGAGAATAAGAGGAAGAAAAACAAACAATCAAGTAAATGGGCACATCTTACTAGATGGGGTGATGATAATGTAGACTTTGCTTGTGATGAAAAGAAGGATGCAAAGGCATTACTTCATCTTGTGGTTATGGGAAATAATAACGTCAAGGTAAATGATGATAACTTTATCTAATCTCAATGATGTTGATGATTTATATAAAGAGTTATGTGATGATTTGCTTAAGGTTAAAATGAATGTCAACGTTTCAAAGAAAATTATTGCTTCCTTGGAAAGTGACATTGAAAATTTGTAAAAAGAAAATAATGATTTATTAAAATAAGTTGAAAACCTTAAATTATCATCACAAGTGTGTGCTATTTGTGAAAGTCATAAGTCAAAATTTGATTATTTAAACAAGATGCTTGAAAGATTTAGAAATGGTATGAGAAATCTTTAATATATTGCTCGAAAGCCAAAGGTGTGGGTTTAACAAAGAAGAACTTAGATATAAGCCAAGTGTACAAAACTCTTTTATAAAACCTCTTTGTTACAAAAATCATAATCATGGAAAACCAATAATACATAATGTATCATAAAAGGAACACTTATGTTGTAAATGTTAGAGAAAGTTGGTTTTGGTACCAAAGGCTTCTTCTAGTAGGACTAACTCTCAAGGACCTAAGACCATATGGGTACCCGTATGCAAAGAATGATTTCTCTTTTGTAGGTTTGTGGGAGATCTCTGAATAGCATGTGGTTTCTTGACAGTGGATGCTTCCTAACACATGATTGGTGACAAGTCTAAATTCTTTTCTCTCATTCCTATTGATGGTGGAAATGCCATCTTTGGAGATAACACTAAAGGCAAAGTGATAGGTAAATGTAGGGTTGGTAAGGACCCTGATTCTTGTATTGAAAATGCTTGATTGGTTAGAGGGCTCAAACATAATTTACTTATATTAGCCAATTTATTACAAGGGGAATAAATTTACCTTTTACTCCACTTGTTGCATAGTTGAGAACTTAAATGGTAAGCAAATTAAGTTGGTTAGCAAAGGATATAACAATATTTATATGATTGATATTGATGATGAGCTCATCATTGATTCTAAATGTCTAGTTAGTGTAAATGATGATTTTTGGCTTTGGCATAAAAAACTTGCTTAAGTATGGATCTTATGGGAAAACTTTCTAAAACTAATGTATTTGTTTGTTTACCTAAAGTCAAGTACATCAAAGATAGATTATGTGGTGCATGTTAAAAAGGAAAACAAGTAAAGGCATCTTTCAAACTTAAAAATGTTTTTTCTACATTAAGACCACTTCAATTACTTAACATGGACTTAATTAGTCTGTCAAGAATTAGAAGTCATGGTGGAAACTACTACATACTTGTAATTGTTTATTACTACTAAAGGATTATATGGACATTGTTTCTTACTCAAAAGAATGATACCTTTCAAGTTTTTCAAAACTTGTAAAGTCTATTCAAAATGAGAAAGAAACAACAATTGTAAGAATTTGAAGTGACCATGGTAGAAAATTTGAAAATTATGACTTTACTTGCTTTTACATTGAGATGGTATTGAGCATAACTTCTCAACTCTTAGAACCTATCAAGAAAATGGAGTTACTAGAGGAAAAATAGGTACTTGGAAGAAATGGCAAGAACCATGGTTAATGGCAGTACTATCCCTATGTTCTTTTGGGTGGATGCAATAAACATTACTTGTTTTATCATGAATAGAGCCTTGATAAGACTCATTCTTAAGAAAACACCCTATGAATTATACAAAGGAAAAAAAACCCAATGTATTGCATCTTCATGTTTTTAGTTGCAAATGCTTTGTACTTAATAATGGCAAAGACAAACTTGGAACATTTGATGGTAAATCCGATGAAGCATTGTTTATTAGGTACCCTTCTACTAGCAAATTATTTCAAGTTTACAACAAAAGAACTTTGTTAATAGAAGAATCCATTCATGTTATTTTTTATGAATCTACTTCTCACATGCACAAAGTTAATGATGATGATCAGTAAGTAGATGCTTGATTTTCTCAAAGAGATTTAAATCCATAACAAGAAAAAAAATGATAAGGAAGAAGGAGATAAAGAGGACAGAGATGATGAAGAGCCTTCTCCCTCAGACATTCCAATTGTGGAATAGATTCATTGACCACAAAGAACATGGAAGATCATGGAAAGCTAACCCATCTAAAAGTCATTGGTAATGTGTCTCAAAGGATAACACGTAATTCTCTTAGAAATATGTGCCAACATCTAACTTTTCTTCCTCAAATTGAACCTAAAAACATTAATTAAGTTATAAATGATGAACACTAGATTATGGCCATGCCAGATGAGTTAAGTAAACTTAAAAGAAATAAAGTTTGGAAACTTATGCCAAGACTTAATGATCATACAATTATAGAAACTAAATGGATTTTTAGGAGTAAGCTTGTTGAAAATAGTGTCATTGTTAGAAACAAATCCTGATTGGTTGCAGAAGGTTACAACTATGAGGAAGACATTGATTTCAATAAAACATATGCACATGTAGCTAGATTAGAAGCTATTAGAATATTATTAGCATATGCTTACATGAAAAGCTTTAAGTTTTATCAAATGGTTGTCAAAAGGCTTTCTTCAATAGACTAATTATGGAAGAAGTGTATGTTGAACAACCTTTGTGTTTTGAAGGTCATTTCTTTCCTAATTATATCTATAAGCTTAAAAGGCTCTTTATGGCTTCAAACAAGCTCCTAAAGCTTGATATGAATGCTTAAATAAATTTCTTATGAACAATCATTTTTTAAGGGACAAAGTTGATGCCATTTTGTTGAAAAAGCATTAAGGAAATCATATTCTCTTAGTGTAAATATATATTGATGACATTATTTTTAGTGCTATTAACGAGTCTATGTACAAGGATTTTGCTAAGATTATGCAAGGATAATTCGAAATGTCCATAATGGGGGAGCTAATTTCTTCCTTGGTCTCCAAATCAAGCAATCTAAAGATGGTATATTTGTAAGCCAAACCAAATAGACAATGGAGCTACTAAAAACGTTTAACATGGAATCCTCATTTTCCACGAGATTATCCTTTACCATATCCTCTACTAGTAGGCTCTCATTTCTTAGTTTTCTAATTGGATGCCTCACCTTTCACATGAAAGGCTTCTTCTTCATTCTTCTCATACGAACTCTTCAATAGCTGCTACTACATGATCAAGCTTTGAAGTCAAACTCTGCAACACTTTTGCAACAATAATTTGATCAGAAACTTGTTCCCTATAGAACCTTATTTGATTAACAATTACAGCTATTCTAGACAAAACAATCTTGCATTGATTCTCCACTTCTTAGATGTATGGTTTCCAAATTATGGTGAAAAGATTGAAGCTTCACTGTGATTACCTTCGAGGAGTTCTAGAACTCCATTTGCAAAGTTGTCCAAGCTTCCTTAATTGTAGTCGCTATTGCAATTTTTGAAAAAATTGATGCACGAACTACTTGTTGGATAAAGAATAAAGCTTTGGTGTTTCTCCACTTATTTTCTTTCAACTTTGCCTCTTGATCGAGATCAAGATACCTATTCTCTACCAAGTCTCACAAATCTTGAGACTTGAATAATGTCTTCATTTTGATACTCTAGAATTCATAGCACTATCCTTTGAAAATAGGAATTGCTAGTTGAGAAATACTCTCTACATTGTCATTAGTTACCATGAGTTTTACAGCCAATTACAAATAATCTGGGCTCGAATACCAAAATTGTTAAGAGTAATACTATGTGACCAAAAATTGAAAACAACAAGAAGTCAAACATCTCAACTAGAAAGTAAAAAAATTAGAAAACAAAAAATCAAATAAATCGAAATCAATTTACCATTGATTTAGTCGGATAGGATTTGTCAGTTTTGGTGAGGCACTTGACCATTTTGAATCAATGTTTAATAGAGAAAGTAGTTTGATGAGATTGAGGTTTTCCATGATAGGCCATGTGTTTGAACTTGGTAATAGGTTCAATCTCCAACAACCATAAAGGTGGTGGTTGAGGAGTCAGAAGAGGATGGCAAAGGTTAACACCAAGTAGCTGTGCATGAAACCTAAGCTTTCATTTCAAAGAAAAATATTTGAAAAGATGAATGGCATGGGTGGTGTTAAGTATATTTGGATCTAATGTAGTAACTACAACCAAAGTTGTTGCATCTGGCTATCTAAAAACATGGGCTCATAAATTCCTATAAATCTCATATTGATCAAAGGCCATATGCATCAACTATAGCTAAAGTTACTACAATGGATCCCTATCCAATGTTGAGTTTGACATAAATTTTATTTGTTATTAAGGCCTGATTGGTAGGAGGGAAAAAAGTAGAGGAAAGAAAATAAGAGGAAAGAAAAAGAGAAAAAAAAAAGAAATTTTATTGATTGATAGAAAAGAAAATGAGAGGAAAGAAAATAAAAATTTGTTGATTGGTTGGAAGGAAAATGAAAGAAAAGAAAAGAAGAATAAAAGTATTTATATTATAATGAAAAAAAAATAAAGATTAAAATAAATTATATGATTAATAATTTCTCTTCATTTTTTAAAATAGTAATGTGTAATTCAGTATAAATAAATAAATTTGAAAGTGAAATTTTTTTTTAACCATATAAATTATATTTTCTTATTTTTAAAATATATCAAACATAAAAAATTTATAATATAATAACTTGGTTAATAAATTAAAAAATATTCATATTCAAACAAGTTAGAATGAATGCACAAAAAAGTACGCATTTTTCAACATCCGATGCGGTCAACTTAAAGCTCAAACTATTGGCTTTTCCAATATAAAAATATTTATATTAAAATGAGAATGAAATAACTATTAAAAAATATATAATACATAATTTTTCTTTATTTTTTAAATATTAATTTATAATCCAATATAAACAAATCATTTTCACGCTAAAATTTTTTTTAATCAAATAAATAATTTTTTCTTAATTTTGAAATATATTACAACATGAAAATATGTTAACACTATTAATAGAATTGTTTTATACTATTGTATTTCTCTTTTATTAAGATAAATCATAAATTATTAAAATTATAAGAATTCTTTTATACTTATCTCTCTCATTTTATAATTTTTTTAAAAATTTTATATATGATATTTATTGCCTTTTATATTCTTAAATTGATTTATTATAAAATTTTTATTATTACATTTTACACACACATATATATATGTGCATATATATATATTAATGAAACATATTATATTATTTTATCATCACAATGTAAATCTTTAATTTACACTGTCATATTTTTTAAAAAAATATTAATAATTGAAAGACCAATATTAATTTATGCTGTCATATTTTTTTAAAAAAATATTAATAAAGTATGTTAGCATATTGGTCTTCAGTTAAAATAATTCGAGAAGCTGCCACTGACCGTGAAAAAGAAGCAACTAGTGTACATATATATGTCTGTAAAATGTGATGACAAAATAATAATATTTTTCTTATTTTTCCAAATAAATCGTTCAAAATCCATCCTCAATTCTCGCACCTTCTCATCTTTTCTTACAACCACAGAAGATGACCCCACACAAACAAACCCAGTACTCTACCATCCTCGTTAACAGTGGCAAAAACACGTAGAAAATTGCTCTATTGGAGTGACGCTATTTTGCTCTGGTTCTTTGACTCTGTGAATTTCACATTTTCTCCTGTCAGAAGAAGGAAGGAAGGAAGGGGAAGAGGCTCAACAATGGAGTCGATGGATCCGGTGTAGGCACTGCCGGAAGAGGACAACGGCGGCTTGAAGAAGCTGCTGCCGGTGGACGGATCTGCGTTGGTACCGGAGGTGGATGGATTCGGGCTGAAGTGAGAAATGGCAAAATGGAGGGGTTACTGTGCGTTTTCACGGCATTTTCCACGCACAATGTCACGGAAAATAAAATGGCGGGCCCCACGTGTACTTTTTCTGCTGATTTTCCTTTCTGAGCGTTTTCAGCGCACCAGCTAATCAACGGAATTTTCTTTTCCAAGTTTGTTTTCCGTGAAAATTTTCTTTTCTACGCAAATTCCGCACAACCAATCAGCCCCTTAGTTTTCTATTATGAATTGTCTTCCTATTCAACTTAGATTTTTGTATTAAAGTAGAATTATGAGTACTTGTCAATCAAATATTTAGGATATAAATATTTATATTGATTAAAAATTTGAGATATGAGAGAGATGATATTGTGAATACATATGAGATCATGTAAAAACTCTTATAAAGGTTTTAAAAATATGTATGAATAGTGATTAGGAAGTTGTGAGGTTATAATTGAGAACCTTTACACACATCATCCTGTAATTTTGACGATATAATGAATTTCTTCTTAATCGTGATTATTTTTTCCTTTTAAATTAGTTTGAGATTTTGTCATGTTAAATTATTTATGTTATTACGTTACTCTGATTATTTTAATCATCTGATGCTAGTTTATTTATTATATATGTTATTATGTTATTCTGATTATTTTAATCATTTGATGCTAATTTATTTATAATAAGGATATTTTTTCCCAAAAGGTGGTTTCAACATAAATATATCAATAGTGAAGATATCATATTTGGAATTGTTTGGTATAAAGATGGGATAATTGATTAAACATAATTGCTAATTAACAACTGATTACAAATAATCTTTTTATATTTGATAACATCATTTAATAATTAATTATATATAATTTATTCTTGTTTACATGATATATAAAAAAATAATTTTTTAATATTAAATTACTAAAAAATGCATTAAAGAAAGAGACAATAATAGATGTTATTATCCTTATTGTTGAGATAAGGGCAATTATAACAAAATAAAAAAAGAAAGAATAACATGGGTACAAATCTAAATATATCTCTTTCTATAATATTGATTAAAATAAAAATTACTCAAAATAACTTTTTGTTTAATAGAATTTATTATTTATAATTGATTATTGAAATATTTTAAAAGTATAACTAAGCATATCTAAAAAGTACTATAATCAATTATTTGACCTATAATTTATTATCGATGATTTTAATCATTATATCAAACTTAAAGTAACTTTTTATTTAATTAGACTTATTATTTATAATTAATTATTAGAAGATTCTAAAAGTGCAACCAACCTCTAAAAAAATATATATTATAATTAATTATTTGAATATGAGCCCCCATGAAGAAAAAACAAATGGAATGGAGAATTATCGTTCTATTTCCAAAACCCCTAACCATTACATCATTTTTCTCTTCCACAAAAAGGTCTAAATTCTTATCTACAATGCTATTATTATTTTTAATTGATAATTTTTCTTAAAAGATAGGTCAACGGTCTTACAAAAAGTTTACCCTCACACTAATTTTTCCATGTTTGTTTTTGTGTCATCTTTAGAATTAATATCCATTAACTGTAATTAATACAAGGGATATAAATTTGACGTGCGAGTAGCACCACTTAACATGTATATATACTAGTAAATTTGTTATTAAATCAACTAGTTTACTATAGTTCTAAGAATTCCACAATAACAAATTGAGTGAGAATTGGTTATTTTCCTTGAAACAAATTATCAATTACACATTTCTATCTTCTGATCGTTTGGGAATCAAATTTCCATTTCTCCTTGAAAGGGGCAAAAGAAAAAAACAAAAAATAGGTTTGGGTAGGTGGGTCATAATACTTCTTGTGATCAATCAAAGTTCCAAAAGCTTTCTGTTTCATTTTTTATCA
>JANHAO010030495.1:0-10134 GCA_026873985.1 Saraca asoca | reverse complement strand
ACTTTAGAAAAGATTAACAAAGATAACTATAAACAAGGACTTATTTACAAAGAATCACTTTTATACTTCAATAATTTAAGTCTAGAAACATTAAGATAACTTTATTTTCATAGAGTTATTAATGACTTAGAAGAAAATAAGGCTGTCACGCAAATGGCTATGAAACATGTATTGTAGGAAGTATAGCCTGGAGTAGATGAAACGATAGACTGAATGTAAAGACTTTGACTACACGGCAATGCACAAGTAAAAACTTTGCCAGCAAACTACGTACAACTCTTAGCCCGTGAAGCGGACCAATAATTGGGGGCTAATGTTATGGGTATTTTCTAGTACAATGCAAAATGAGCTGGCAAAGGCCTAACAAGAGATAAGTCCAATCAAAAGAGGCCTAGGTTGTCCAAGAATTGAGGTTGCTCAACAGAGGCACTGGCTTGCTAGCTGCTAGTTTGGAGAACAGGACAAGGCCAGAGTAGTAGCCCCAACTCGCTGAGATGAGCCTTGGTTCGCATAGCCAATAGTTCATCCTATACGAGCTCGCATCGCCAAATGCAAGCTCGACGTCATTGGTCAAAGGTCAGTAATGACCCTAAGATAGGGGTCCCACCTTGCAGGACACAACATCTCGCCTAGCTAGAAGTGTACCTTGGGTGAACCTAAAGCAAGCACCTTCTCACAGACTTAACTTGCGGGGCCAATATACAAAAAAGTAGCTTACAAGGACCCACCCGCAGAAAGCAACCTGTAGAAGTCAATTTGCAGAGAAGTCTTATTTATCAAATACATTTATTACTTAATATAACAAATTTACAATTTATGAAATTACATTTGTAACCTCCCAGCCTTTATAAAAGGGGGAGGAACAAATACAATAAGGATTATAAGGGGCTAAATACATACCGTAACTCTACCAAAATTTTCAAATAAATGAAATCATCTGTGGACGTAGGAATTCAAACAAAGAATTTTAGTCGAACCATGTTAAAATCTCTGGTATTCATCTTGTTTTTCCTTTTTCTTGCTTTTACTGTTTTCCTGCATTTACACAACCGAATTGTAGCTTGGAGATATAAAAATTATTCTAGTTAACTGAGATTTAAGCTTACTAAATTTCATCGTCAACATCTTTCAAATGTGATATGAATAGACTTTTAAACTAGAAAAAATATCTGCATAATTTTAAATCTAAAAGGTTAGAGTTTTTTTTTTTCTATATTTAAAGTCTACAAATCTGTTGACACTTCTAGTAACGCAGTTTCTAGATATTGTCTTTGGAACTTAGTCTCTTGATTTTGTCTCTGAAACTTTTCTTTCTTTAATATTTAATTTTTTCTAACGATTTAATGTTACTCGATGTTGTTTTTGAACTCTACCCCTTTAATCAATCTATAGGATTCAAAGCTAAAACCTTACATGTATGTTAAGTGATTTTTCACTTCCTTAAAAAAGAAAAAAATTGGAGATATCACAAACTGAGAGCAATAATTTGGATTATATATACATATAAATCCATCTGAGCAATAGTTTGGATTTTATATACATAAAAATCCAAACACTTACAATTACCTAATGCATTTTTGTTCCCTTAATTTTTAGTTCTTCGTCCACATAAAAGTTGAAGAATAATTTAAACAGAAAAAAAAGGAAATAGTTTTAAGAATATTATACATTGTTTCACTCTAATATCGAAGCATGTCGTTAGTTTCTCCATAAAAATTCACAATGATATTTATAAATCATCTTATCCTTTGAAATCATCAATAATAAAATTTAAATTTAAGACATAAATAATAAAAATAAATAAATTTTACCAACTAAATCTATTCAAAGAGTTTAGTTTATTTTTAATTGTCTCGTTGTATAATTAACATTTATGGAGATAAATGCTTAAAAGTAAAAAAACGTTAAAGAGGATTTTGGTTTTATGCGTTACAACTAACAAACGGAAGGCATCAAATGGAAGCAAACTTTGAAAGAGATTTGGACGGATCTATCAAGCTTTCCTCCCTTTGCGGCTTTGCCTACCAGTCGAGAGAATGAAGCTTCTGTTTGTAACTTGTAAAGCATACAACTTTTCATATATATATATATATATATATATATATATATATATATTTCTTTTTAGGTGTATCTAGTGGTGGGGTTTGATAGACTGCCGGACTTCTTGAGTTCAAAGTTTCTTTGTCATTAAAGTATATTTTTATATTTTTTTAATGATAGTAAGAATAATTGATTCATTAAATTCATATACAAGACTATAAGATGGATTTTAGGATGTAAAGAAAGCAAAACGTTCTAAAAAATATCAGATAATACTTGAGTTAAAATTATTTACATGATAATACATTATCGGTGATTTTTATACTATTTGACATAAACATGTATTTCATGATGAAAACATTATGGATCGTAGCATAAAAACGCTCTAAATCTAAGTGCAAATATGACTTGTACATAATAATATACACACATTAAATCTAATCACTTGCTTGAAAGAAGAGTGATCGCAGCATATTAAGCTCTACTGGCATTGAGACTATTTCTCATATCTTGTGTGAGTACCCCTTTGCTTTGATTTTCTGATTCAATACTAGATGGTCTGTTAATCTTAATGGTGGAAAATCAATCTAACTGCTTTTGAAAGTGTCCCAGATTTTAATCTCCCTTGGACTACTCTTTTTGTTTATGCTATTTGGAATTTATGAAGACATAGAAATCATGTCTTTTTTCAAGATAACCAAGACAAGTCAAATATGCAAAATATTGTTTTCAGAAATGTCTGAGTTTTGGGCTATTATGATGAGGGAAATATTGTTTTTAGAAATTCCTTTGAGTTTTAATTCAGATGGTGCTGCACCAGGAAATTCAGATCCTTCTGATTGTGGTGTTGTGATCCGTGATTCAAATGGCCAATGGGTGGTGGTTTCTTCCAAAGTATTAGGAGTAACTTCAAATTTTGTAATTGAGCTTCAAGGGCTGAGGGATGGCCTTTGGCTGGCCTTAAATAAGAATTTGTAAGAAAGAAGAGGGACTAAAATGATAAAAATGAAGTTATTAATATTTTATTTTAATGGAAGTATAAAAGTGGGACACCTCACTACTTCTTTTTCTTTATTTCTTCTCAATTCACACACTGCACATCCACTTCAACATACACTGTTTCTCTTCTTTCTCTAGCACATACTACAGAAAGCCATAGATACATATATGTATTACTCATCCACCGAAATACATTAAATACAATTTACCTAGAAAATTTTAATATATCGACATATTATCCCTTTCTATATTTTTATCTTTTCTTCTTTTTTTTTATTTTTTAAACAACAACTCTTTCTAGAAAAAGAAGAGTCGTGCTGCTTTCTTTAGAATTTACTCTCTATTTAAATTGAGTTAGATGCTCTGACTATTATCCATGTTATGACAAATATTTCTAACCCTAGTTCTTTTTATACAGAGGATTGCTGATTGTAATGAGCTTCTAAGGAGACTTGGCAACCCTCCTATTTTATAGGGAGGCAAATATTATTGCTGATATTTTGACTAATTATAGTGTTACTTGTAGTATTGATGGTTGTATTTTGGAGGTCCCTGATAGGGTGAACCTAGCTTTATTTTATGATTGTTGTAAGGTTGCTAAACCCAATATTATTCATATTTAAGTAATTTAATTTTCCTTTTCACCCCCCCCCCCCAAAAAAAAGGAGAGTCAAATGGACATCAACTAGGTTATTCATTTTGAATTCAATTCAAGAATTTATGATTATTTTTTTGTAATTCTCTCTCTCTCTCTCTCTCTCTCTATATATATATATATATATATATATACACACACACACACATTCTCTTGTGCGTATGTATGTTTATCATTGTTTGTTCAATATCATGATTGAGAAATCTAGAATCAATATGTGATTAATATTTTATTATTGTTTTAATACTTGCTTGGTATTATGATTGAGGAGTCTAAAATCGATTATATAAGTCCATACTATACTTGATTGTTGTAGCATTTTTGGTTAACGTTTTAGAAACTTTTAGAATCAATTATGGCCTTAAAATCAAAATGAGATTAAAAGCTTCAAAAGTAACTTTTATTCCCATTATGATTTTTATTTCACATAAGGTTCTACAAAATCAATTATGGTTATAGTAGAATTAATTATCAAATAATATTTTCAAACATATGAATTCTATTATAATCATTACTGATTCTCTCAAAATCAATCATATTTGAAATTAATTATTTTCATTATCACAATAGATACATAAAATGTATTAAAAGATAATTACGCTTCAAAATTATGATTGCATAATATGCAACATAGACTAGATTTTGTACTCATCATGATTTTTGTTTATAAAAGGTTATCTGAAATCAATTATCAAATAATTGGATTTAAAATTAATTTTTTTATCGCTTTACCTTTTACAACGAGAAAAAGTATATAATATAACGGGATTACTTATATAAGCATGCATGTATGATCTATGTATTTTTGGAAGAATACATACGAGAAACAAAATTTGATAATGCACTTAGATGAATTCAGGCTTTTTGACTAAAATACCTTATTTTTTTAATTTTTTGTCTCAGATGCCCCACTTTGTAAGCTATTAAATTCTCATAATATCTCAATTTTATCTTCTTCTTTTTTCTAACTTAGAACTATCATCACCCATGTGACAGACAAGGTTTGACCTCGTCTGACACAATGAGGATGTTAATTAAGAAAAATGAGAGAATGATTGGAGACTCAAGGGAAAGGAGAAAGAGTGTTCAGCTTATTTGACACAATGAAGAGATCAGTTTACAAGAAAGAATAATTATAAAATACTTTGATAACAAAAAATAGGACAAATTTAGAAAAAGTTTGGCAAGTGGAGCATTCAGTGAAAAGTTCTCAAAATTAAAGCATGTTGGTAAAAAAAAAAAAAAAAAGGCTAATGTATCCACACATATAGTTGGCATAATCTAAATAAATAATATAAAATTATGTTATATTTAGTTAGATAAAATGAAATAGGAATAAAAATATAAATAAGAATGAGAATGATCATTTCATAATTATATTTGGTATGATTAGTTAATTTTTATATTTGATATATCAAAAAAATATTATAAAAATGGAATAGAAAAGAGCAATCAATGATGATAATATCATTATAACCAAAATAATAAATTACTTATCTAAAAGTAGTAAAAACATGTAAGGCTTCAACTTATATATCAATTATTATAAGTTAAATAAGTGATATTACATAATAATAATTATAACATATAAGTTAAATAATAAAATCATATTCTCTAAATATTTATTATGTTAATTATAAAAAATCTTTGATATTTGTTTATAATATAATATTAGCTTATTATTCAAATATGCTACCATTCGTTTTATAATTTTGACTCTCATTATATATCAATAAATTTTAATTTATTATCTTTTATTTTATATTAAATAATTTTATATAACAGATAATATTTATTTTTATAAATAATATACAAATATTTTATTTTAAATTTTATTATTAAAAATATACTTATCAAAATGCTTTGTAATAGAAATATTGAAAAAATGACATTGTTTGATTATTTATTAATATATTTTGGAATATATAAAAAATATAAAGGGTAAGAATGTAAAAACATTAATCCATAAATGATGGAATGATATATTTCATTACCCTAGTAATGGAATAAAGATTTCATTATTTAATGGAATAACCAATCTCATGTCATAATGTTGTAATATCCTGAATTTTCTAAAATCAATTTTCGTTATAAAATAGGAAAAAATAAAAATAAATAAAATAAAAAATTTAAAAGAATTCAAAATTATAGATATGAAGTTACGAGAGACCTAGATATAATAGAAATACTATATGAAATTTTAGAAATATTTCGAAGATTGAGTTGTTGTTATAAAGGTTCAAAGGATAAAAATTCATATTTTTGGAAATTAATTTCTACATAATTTTGAAAATATTGAAACTAGGGAATATTGAATGAATACAAAATTAGAGCCGATATAAAAGTATTTAATTTAACTAATTTATATTAAAATTTTATAATCATTAGAGATTGGGAAGTATGTTAAATTTGAGTTCAAAATAAAAAAAAATAGGAAAATTGCTAAAAAGGGAAAACGATCAACTTGTACTTATTGAAAAGTTGACTAATTTTTTCTATTTTACCCTTTTATTAGCCAGCTTTCTTTTCTCTTTTTCTTGGCTTCAGCCAAAATAAGTCATGCAGACTCTATATTCTTCTCTTCTTCTTAAAGCTATCACTCTCTTTATAAGTAACTTCACTAACTCTTCTTCTTATTTTTTTTTTTTTCAAATTTTTACGCTAAATCTTTTCTTCTTCCTTTTTGTTTTGATATAAAATCAAGTTGATTCATTGAGTATAACTCAAGTTATGAATTTTTTAAGTTTTCAAACATTGTTCACTTCAACAAACCCATATGAGTTTCTTGAAGTTTTTAAGCTCAAATCTTGTATATCTAGCTTGTTTCTTTGTTAGGAAACCATAATATCATGTTATATACTTGTTTGCTGAAAGAAAAAATAATGGAATGGCTAAGAAGCTAATATGCTCTTCTTTTTTTATGAAAAATATTGGAGATTTTTGGTTGGATTAGTTGTGTTTTGGTGTTACTAGCTCATATGTGAGTAAATCTTACCTTTCTTGTGAATTATAGTATATTTGTTGCTTGTGATCTCATGATTGATAGTGTAAGTTGTAGAAAAATGGGTTTTGTGATTGTGATGTATGATTTATGATTAAATGAATTGATTAATAAACTGTTTAGTTTGTGATTAAGGAATATGAGTCCTGTGTATGCTAGAGCTAATAAAAAATGTTGTGATAAGACTTTATAGTATAAGATTGAATTGAAAATTTTCTTCCTTTCTATTTTTTTGCTATTACCTACAATTTCTGCTTATGTAATTTAAATCACAACTTTTTGAATTAAACTTGTGATCATGCTCACAAAAATCCATAATTTTGGCCTTATGATTCGAATTGAAATTGTAATTGTTTTTCTTATGATTTGAATCAACCTTTTATAATTTTGCTTTCTTAATTTTGATCGTGTATGAAATTGGACTTCCCGACAGATGTAACGTTTTGACAAGCAGACTTATATTTTAAATTGATTTTCCTTGAGTTGAATTAAGCCCTTTGAATTTGAGTTCTATGATTCCAATCACAATCCTACTTGAGCTATACTCTGTTCACGATCATACTCACGATTCTGATCATATTTTCAGAACTTCCCATATTTTTTAGCTTAACTCCTCTTCTTTTGATCTTCCAAGTTAAATTTTACCCTTACTCTAATTAATTCAAGTATGACAATTAAGAAATCCTAAAGAAGTACCTTATAATCCAACATCAAAGAATATAATTATTGTACTCTTATGAGTAATACATAAACCATTGTAAATGAATATATTACAAGTATTCTTAAGATAGCAACATTGATAATTATCATGTTAGTGAGATTAGAAATATGCAATTATAAGGGAAACTGGAAATCATGATCTATGTGATTAAATTTGAGATTAAATATAAAAATGTGATTGAGTTATTGAAATTATGGTATTGTCTATGGTTGGAGAATTTTCTCATGTGTTGTGAGATGAATGGTGATTATCGTTGATAAAGTGTGATGGATGATTATAAAATGATGATATGTAGTATTTGGGAACAACATAGTGTAAATGACAAATATCATGAAAATTTTGAAATATTTGAATTTTCCATGGGATGACAATTGATAAGAATGAAATGTGATGATGGGATATATGAATCGAATCATAGATTTGCGCATTCTAATATGATGAGTGAGATAAGGCTGGATTGAAGAGATAAGGTTGGATCAAAGTAACAAAGAGATTTATATTTACTGTTATGTATTGCTTGATTTGCTTTCCTACTATATGATATATTGAGACGTAATATCATGAGAATGAATACACATTGTGCAAGATAGTGGTATATGGCCATATAAGTATTGAATTGGCACGTGATGCTTAGCAAATATTTACATTATGATGACCCTCAAAGGTGAGGTTGAATTTAACAATTGCTCGTGAATATGGGTGAGGAATGACAGTTAGCTTATGGTATATATATGTATGCTTATATGCACTTTGTTGTTTGCCAAATTCATAAGTTGGGTATATTTTATCTCATTGAGTCCTAGACTTATTCTTCTGTAGATTGTTTTTTTAGATACTCAAGACTTAATTGCAAATCTTACTCTATACAATTAATATGAATAATGATCCAATGAAGATTACTATTGATACATTTTCTACCACAATAGATAGTCCGTTAGGAATGTATGAAATTAAGATTCATTATATAGTAATTCTAAACTTGGTCGATTGTGAAGTCTTACACAAGATAGAGATCATTCCCCTGTATCCCCTCAAACACTTTATTATTGATCCTTGAGGGATCAATCATCTGTACTCTTTTACTAACATTTTGAAAAATGTAAATAGCATGACTATAGAATCTTTATGTCCTAGTTAGTCTAACATATACTATTGGCTTTATAAGTTATACGTTAAACTAACTTCGATTTGCCTTGTCCTTGAAGGAATAAATGGGGTGTTGTATAAGAATAACTCAAAAAGCTGGCTGGTAGTATGTGTATAAATCTTGGGAAATGTTGGAGAACCACGACACTGTTCTTAAGGAGACATGAGCCTTAATGGACAATATCTTTGTACATTTTGTAAGACTATATATATTTATTAGAATATATTTTGTTGTGGTAGTTTCTATATTCATCACTTAGTAAATGAATTGAGTAAAATGGGCTAAGATAAAATTAAGCAAGTATGAGTTTGACTGAATAATAAGAGCAACTTGAAGATTAGTGTTTATCAATTAGAAAATTGATAATCATGTAGATCATGATCAGAAAATTTGGGTTGTGACAAGTACATGTCAAACAAATTTTTTATCCATTTCCATCTCAATCCCACTCAATTTTATTCAGCAAAACATAATATCAACTAATATTAGAAGTCAATTTAAATCTAAATTCATCTTTATATAATAAAAAAAAAGTAAATATAATATTACTTTTGCAAATAAGGCAAAATAAATAAAGTTAGTTAATAACAAAAATTAGTTTAAGTTAAATTTTATTTTATGTAATAACTAATGATAACAAGAAAAAAATAAATGAATGTAATATTATTCAGAAAAATGAGACAATTGGCTTTATTTGCTAGGCAATATTTCTTTCTTTCTTTCTTTCTTTTTCTTTTTGAACCATTTGGCTTCGCCAATGGGTAATAAAATCTAAAAAGAGTGATGATCTCGGGCTCCATGCTAATTAGCATGAATTCAATACATGTCAATTATTTTTAGACATAAACTTTAATGTGAAAACCTTAGTACTTAATTTTTTATTTCTTTTATTAATAATATTTAATTTAATTATTGCATACTAAACTATCAAATTAACAGTAAAAAGAATCTTTACCAAACAAAATAGTAAAGCAAATCCAAGAACTGACATGTGTTGGGGTCATGCTAATTGGTTCAAATTTTAAAATATAACATCATGATTATTAATTCACTATATACTTCATCTCTTCTCTCTCATTGGTGATTTATGGTAAATGAATAAGAGGATTCCCCGTTCTTTACCTTGTTAATTTCTTTCTACTTCAGAAAGAGAAATATATAATAACCATATATATTGGGATTCATAATTTTTTTAATACTAAATCCAAAAAAATTGTCTTTGTCTCTCCTTTTTCTAATTTTATACCTTCAACAATTTTTCATGAAAATTGAGGGTAAATATATAAGAATTAAAAAAGTCATTAATTATCCTTAAATAGAGTGAAACAAATTGCAACTCACTTGAAAGAAGTGGCAATGGATTTGATTGGTATCAGGAATCCATCACTTTAAACCTGTTAGACTACCTGCAGTTGGGGAAACTTAACTTAAATAATCCTCTTTAAAGTTACTTATTCACTGTGAAGCAACTGCAAAATCACAAGTTAGCATTGCAGTTGCTTGTTAAGCAACTGCATCTTAATATTAAAGTAGGTCCAGTTGTGAGATAAATTAAAAGAAGTGAGATAAAT
>JANHAO010030494.1:0-10140 GCA_026873985.1 Saraca asoca | reverse complement strand
TGTTAGAATAAAAATTCAACATCTATGGGGCCACACATGTAAACATTAAAATGTATGGCCATTATTTAATAAGCCTAAATAAAGTAGTCTAATTTAGGAATAAAGGTTAAGACTTAAGGATATTTTTGTCATGGGATCAATGTGTAGAGACATATAGTGATTTCTAATTTGATGAGGGGCCAAATTAGAAATTATATTATTATATAAAGGATCTTGGTCCCCATTTGAAACAACACTTCATTTTCTCCTGACATCCCTTCATCAGAGAAAGAATACAGAAGGTTATTCTCAAGTAGAAGATCAACCCATCCAACTCATCCTAATTTGTCTGATCAATTTCAATCATAGATCAAGGAATGCTTCCGATTTATCTATTTTTCTCATAGATTCAATATGAGTATTGAGAATATGATTTATGATTTGATTAAGATGAGATATTTTTTGTGCATATTATATTTATGATTTAATCAAATCCAACATATATAATTAATATAATTATATTCATATTAATTATGAAAGAATATTATACTTATTTTAATTTGATAAAATTATTATATTAATATTTTAAATTAGTTAAATTTATCATTTAAATTTTTTATCCTTTCAAAATTATTTTCTTAATATATTAATACTTAGGGGAATTTATTTATAAATTATTTTGTTTAAATATTTTAAATTAACTACTTTATTCTAGAAGATTTAATTATTTAATTAATAAAAGTTTATACATTATTATAATTAATATATTATCTTAAAAAAATCTATATTTTAGAAATATTTTTTATAAAATTTTGGAAATATTTTAAATTAAAATTATGATAATTACTTAAAAGTGATAAAAATTTCAAAATAAGAAACTATAAAGTATCAAATTTAGTATTTGATATTTAAAAATAATATAAAAATTTAAAAAGTATAAATTTTTAGATAGACATTATCTACCAAAATCGTAATTAGATATTACTAATAATATGTTAATAAATATCTTATTTTTATATAAGTATAATTATTTATTATATATAAATTATTTAATACATATAGAAATAATTTGAATTGAAATTTATTAATGAATTTAGACAAAAAAAATCAACTGTAGATAATTTATTAAATATTTTTTTAAATAGATAATCTCTATAAAAAATGATAATATATAAGATTTATCAAAGTAGTTTATAATTTAAAAATTAGATGATATATTATTAAAATTATTTAAATTTTAAATTACGTAACTCATTAAAATATTAAAATATTTTTAATTTTTATTTTTAATATTAATATTTAAATATATTAAACCAAATTCTAAGTCAAAAATTATTTCAATAATATTAAAATATCAAAATTTTCATTACTTAAATAAATAAATAATTTAAATATTAGAAATTTAAAATCAAAATATTATTTTATAATTTATAAAATTAAAAAATTAAATTAAAATTCAATAATTTAAGACAATAAAATTAAAAATTAAATTAAAAATTAATTATAAATAATTATTGTTAAAACAAATAAATATATAAGTTTTATTAAATTAGAATAGAAAAGAAAAAAATTAAAATTTTTTTCTCGCTTGTTTTTTTGTAATAAATGAAGCAAGCTGTATAATAACATTTAAATGAAAATGAGTGTTACGACTTTTATATTATTAAGAAGATATCTCATAAAAATTGTTATTTAATTAATTGTAATAATGAAATTTTTTACATAACTAAAACAAGTGTAATTAATTATGATAAATATAGTAAAAATTGTTATTTAATTAATTGTAATGTTAATTAGCAAAATTAGTAACAAAAATTAGTACTAAATGAGGGTAATTCAGACTTTTCATTTTTTTAACTTAACACCATCCACTTCCGTTACTAACAGAGGATATTAGACTAATTTTCCAAAATTAAGGGTCTATGTGTAATTATTTCAAATATCAGGGGTGGTTCACTTTTCCTTTAATTTTTACCCGTGAAGAAAATAGCTTCCTTTTTTTTTTTTTTTGAATTTCTTTTCATTTTCTGGTCATTTTCCTTCATCTACAATGGTCAAACTCCCCTACTCCTCTAATTTCTCTGATCCTACTTATAATTAAGGGTTATTTGACTTTTCAATACTTACCTATTATTTCTTATGAAAGTCATTCCCCATTGACAAAATTTGTTTTTAATTTGGATTGATTTGAATCAGAAAAACTTGTATCTATTTCTGGTCAAACCATTTCTCACTAATCAATTTAATGTCTGATAACGAAATCCCATAAAATTTAATCATTTGGTAAAAGAAAAATTTGTAAATCAAATATATGCATGTGAAATTTCCTGAGACACAGAATCGACGTTCTGACTGAAAGATTATTGTACAATTACACTGTCTCAAGATTCAAAACTTGAGACAAAAAATTGGAAACTAAAACATGTTACTTTCAATCGTAAGCTGTCCGTTTTAGTCAATAAAGAATGTAATAATTTCGAGGGTTTAAAATTTATTGGGTGTTGGGATAAATTTACACCATTTCTCCCACGGCGCATAATAGCTTCTTCCGTCTAGATGCAAATACAGGCGCGTGCTGACCATATTCCAAAAAGCAAAAGGATAAAATTCCGCGGCTTCGCCCACAAAGAGATTCAAAAGCAGACCCAAAGTTCGGAGCGTCATTTTCTTGGAGTTTATATCCAAACAGACCCCACATATAAAGATTCCAACAAAGTCATTTACCCCACTAACCCTGTGAATTTGTCATTCCCCTCTTTCTCCGGAACTTTCCTCTACAACCACGCATTCCTCACATGCTCCTTCTTACATCTGTCCTCTCTCTCTTTTTTTTTTTATTTATTTTTTTCAAGTTGATGCTAATTTACATAATTGAAAATTTAAATTTAAATTTATTAATACAAAAATAGTACACTCTCTTGCCCAATTAATTTTGTTCATCAAAAGCCACGCTTATACTTTCATGGTTCAACATATTAAAATATATTTGTATTTTTAATTTAATTATTTTTATATCAACGATGCATGAACACTTTCATGAATCTTGTATTTGTTTATAAATATGTGTCCTCATCACTCGTCGGTTCGAAGATTATTATATAGTTCTCCTCCTTCATCGTTTAGGCATCATTTGGGGGTGCAATCGGTTTTATCTTTGTTGGAGCTTTAGCCAATCAATAAATTTTATTTAATATCAGTTTCTTCTATTCAATGATTAATTTATAAACATTTATTTTATTTATAAAATGAAAAAATTTTAAATAATAAATAAATAATTATATAATTAAAATTTACTTATATTTAAAATATATAATTTATATTAATTTTAAAATTTATTGATAAGATAATAACTAATTACGAATCGATATATGTTGATGGTAAAATCTAATTTGTTATGGATGGTCCAAACTTCAGTCAACGGGGAGAAGTTCTAAGATCTAATGCTGCTTTTGAAGTGCGGAAGAAAGAGGACCGAGAGGAAGAAGAAGGAGAGGAGAACAACACGTTTAACGTGGTTCGGCCAAATTCGGACGACACCGGACCCTACGTCCATGGCGGAGATTTTATTGATATAAAGTGATTTGCAGAATTTCTGCTTATAAGATTGTCTGCTTACCCCTCTCTCTAACAATGTAATCCTATTTATAGAGGAAGGAGGGGGTTACATGCATTAATTGCTAGCTACAGTTGAGTTACATTAAATAATAAATTAGAAAAGACAGTAAAAAGAGCTATAATCCGGCTATTGCAGAAAGTAGGCTGCTGAATGGTCCCCTAGGCCAGTGGTGGACTTGTGTCTGCTGCTCGATGTTCTGAACAGGGATATTCTGGCTTGGGGGCGTCGCGGGTTCTGCTATAACGAGCTAGGTGTCGCTATAGCGAGAAGGTGATCTTGAGCGGAGTGGCTGGTCACCCGAAGATCCAGTCTTGTGATTTCTTCGCTGGTCCGTTCCTCGCGGGGGAGGTTGTTTCGCAAAATGTACCCAAACCCCCTCGTAACGTCATTATAATGCGACGAGCGAGGCAGGGCTTGACGCTCGGAATTACTTTGCTGTTGTCGCTCTCTGTGAGACTTGGTCTTTGTTGTACTCGATGGCTCGTCTTTGCGAGGCTAATTTTTGTATACAACATAAGCCTCCCAACTCTCGATTTGCTTTGCGGATCGGGAGTTGCATGTTTCCGAGGCTTGATTCGTATCTTCAGCCAGTGTCTTTCTTTGATCGAAGTGTTATGTCAAATGTCTTTTCGTTCTGCTTTAGGCCATATTTTCCCCTGTTTGCCATTTTTAGCTGTTGGTGTGGCATTACCGCTTGTTTCGGATTATTGGATGAAGATCAGATCATATTCTCTCTGGATTCTTCAAAGGGATGAGTGAATCTATTTATAACTTGGGGCATTCTTTCTTTCGTCCCAGAGAAACTCAATGGAGGAGACTGAAGAGGCCCCTGTGCTTTGGTGTCTTGGCTTCTGACAAAGCTTGATGGGATGTGGATGGCCTGTTGCAGGTTGGTGGGAGATATGGATAGCCCGTTGCACGTGACTCCGACGCAGGATCTGCCTGGCAGGGTCCTACGGGGTTCTCACGGTGTCTTCTGGCCAACTCCTCTGGCCGTTGCATGTGGTGCCGCTACTTGGCCAACCAGCTTTTACGACCTTTTGAATTGCTATATGTGGCTCAAGAGGACGTGTCAGAGGAATAAGCAGGAGGAACTCTGGGGCTGCTACTCTTTTCCGAGCCCCAAGACTGGTAGCCGGCCTTTTGGCTGCTTTTTGCAGGAATCGTAGCGCCATGCTTTCAGTCTTTTTTTCCCTAATGTATTGTCGATTCGCTTGTTGAGGTTTTTATGTGGGATGAGTTCTCCTCCTTTCAGAAACTGTAATGAATGCTTCATGTATTATTGTATGTAAACTTATGATAACTTAATGAGAATTTCTCCTTTCAGCCAATCAGTTGTGCTTTCATCATTTTTCTGATTGCTCAACTTATTGTGAGAGAAAGGTCGCGAGTGAGCTGCGCTTGACAGATCTCGTTTGAGATGTAGAAGATGTGTCCATATAAAAATTGTGGGAATTTTATTGCCTGAAAGCTATGAGATATTCGTCCGCATGAGAGCTGCGGGTAATCATGATAATTTCATTTCAATAATGGTGAGGTAAAAACTATTTGCTGAGTTTTTTGTTGTGGCAAGGAGAACACCATTTGCTTGAGATAATCGTGCTTGTAGAGAATGTGCTGTAGTAAGGTGAAGACCGTTCACTGTAGCGAATATGTTTGTAAAGGTTACGCTGTAGCGAGGTAAAAATCGTTCGCTGTAGCGAATATATTTGTAAAGGTTGTGCTGTGGCGAGGTGAAAACCGTTCGCTGTAACGAATATATTTGTAAAGGTTATGTTGTAGCAAAGTGAAAATCATTTGTTGTAGCGAGGTGAAAACATTCACTGTAGCAAATATATTTGTAAAGGTTGCACTGTAGCGAGGTGAAAACCGTTCGCTGTAGCGAATATATTTGTAAAGGTTACGCTGTAGCGAGGTGAAAATCGTTGGCTGTAGCGAATATATTTGTAAAGGTTACGTTGTAGCGAGGTGAAAATCGTTCGCTGTAGCGAATATATTTGTAAAGGTTACGCTGTAGCGAAGTGAAAACCGTTCGCTGTAGCGAATATATTTGTAAAGGTTACGCTGTAGTGAGGTAAAAATCGTTTGCTATAGCGAATATGTTTGCTGTAGCAAGGTGAAAATTGTTCGCTGTAGCGATTACAATGGTGGAGTGGAAACTCCTTCATCTAGATATCGTTATCGGCATTCTTCATTCATTTAGCACACAGTAATAAAATCGAACGCTACAGGATCAAAATATGGTTCGGATGGAGGGCTCGGGCTCTTGGGTAATAACTCGTTGAGCTTGCTGAATGCGCTGCCCGGGTGGTCCTGCCACGTAATCTTGTAGTCGACCCCTTCTGATAAGGCTTTCGATGGCATTTTTCAAAGCATGGCATTCTGAGGTGGTGTGTCCAGTCTCGTTGTGGTAAGCGTAAAATCTACTCTGGTCCCTAGACTTGGTGGGTTTCCTTATTGGCTTGGACTTTCCAAAATCTTTATTATGCCTTTCTGCAGCAAAGATTATGTCCTGAGTGTCCGACAGGATGCTATAGCTCTTGAAGCGGTCTTTGGGTCGCTGAGGTTTTACCTTCTTTATGGGATAAGGAGTGGGGTTGTTGTAACTCTCGCTACCCTTCTTTTTGCTCATGGAGGGACCACTATGGCCCCCTTTGTGCTTAGGTTCCTCCATTCCGAAGGTTTCTTCCCATCTTATTTGCTTGGTCGCCCGATTATAAAATTCAGTGAGGTCTCGAGCGAGGGACTTGTAGAGGCTTCTGTGCAGCTTACCGTCTTTACGAAGTCTTGCTGAGATGGCTGTTAGAACACTTTCTTCAGAAGGATTTTCTACGGAGTTGGCCTCGTGCCTGAACCAGGCCAGATAGTTTTTAAGCGACTCGTCTTTGCATGGAAAATCATTGCGAGGTGGCAAGGAGGTGCGAGTTGCCTTTTCAGCGCCCGATATTGGTCGACAAACTTCTTTTGACACTCCTCCCAGTTGTCGATGCTGCGCGGGGGGAGGCGCCTGAACCAAGCACGAGGTACTACCCCTAACATGGCGGGGAAGACACGACACTTCACTAGGGGATCGATCATCTGGAGGTCCATTTGAGTATTGAACGAGTCCAAGTGATCGCTCGGGTCGTTGTTCCGGTCATACAGCGGGATTGTGGGCACTTTAATCTTCTACTGGAGAGGTTGCTTCTCGATCTCCACAGAAAATGGTGAGGTCTCCTCATAACGAGGCCGATTATTTTGACGTTGAGGGCGCTCTTCTAATTGTTTCAGCCTCTGGAGAACTTCTTCCATCGCCAATCGTTGTCCTTCATGATGAGGGACAGAGCTTTCTGCTCGCTGCAAGCCCCCCGGTTGCTGGTTGTCAGGATCGTTGCAAACTTCTCTCTGAGCTTCCTCACGAAGCTACTGGATTTGTGCCATGACCTCTTCTTGTCTTAGGGCATTTTGTGCTTGTACCTGAGCAAGCACCTTGACAATCTCAGTCAATTCTTTGACTGTGTTTTCAAGTGCTGATCGGGACCGGTCGGGCGTTTGCGCCTCTTGATTTTCAGGTAAAGTGGTATGCTGCTGAGAAGCTAGAGCTGTGGAACTCCGAGTCGTTCTTCCTCTGGCCATGATTAGGCTGTAGTAGAAACTTCAGGAAGCAGATGGATCCCCACAGATGGTACCAAAATGTTGACGGTGAAATCTGGTTCGTTATGGATGGTCCAAACTTCAGTCAACGGGGAGGAGTTCTAGGATCCAATGCTGCCTTTGAAGTGCGGAAGAGAGAGGACCGAGAGGAAGAAGAAGGAGAGGGGAACAACACGTTTAACGTGGTTCGACCAAATTCGGACGACACCGGACCCTACATCTACGGCGAAGATTTTATTGATATAAAGTGATTTACAGAGTTTCTGCTTACAAGATTGTCTGCTTACCCCTCTCTAGCAATGTAATCCTATTTATAAAGGAAGGGGGTTATATGCATTAATTGCTAGTTATAGTTGAGTTACATCAAATAATAAATGAGAAAAGACAGTAAAAAGAGCTACAATCCAGCTATTACAGAAAGTAGGCTATCGAATGGTCCCCTTAGGCTGGTGGTGGACTTGTGTCTGCTGCTCGATGTTTTGAACAGAGATATTCTAGCTTGGGGGCGTCGCAGGTTCTGCTCTAACGAGCTAGGTGTCGTTGTAGCGAGAAAGCGATCTTGAGCGGAATGACTGGTCACCCGAATATCCAGTCTTGTGATTTCTTCGCTGGTCCGTTCCTCGCGGGGGAGGTTATTTCGTAGAATGTTCCCAAACCCCCTCCCAGTGTCGTTGTAATGCGACAAGCGAGGCAGGGCTTGATGCTCGGAATTACTTTGCTGTTGTCACTCTCTGTGAGACTTGGTCTTTGTTGTACTCGATGGCTCGTCCTTACGAGGCTAATTTTTATATACAACAATATATAATTTTGTGAATATAATCTAAATAATAAATATTTTAAATCTAATAATGGGTTTTGTGAAATATTTATTCTTAGTTAAATTACACTGTTACTTTCTATAATTTCATTTAATTTCTAATCAAATTCATGTAATTTAAAAGTTTTTAATTGAAATATTATACTTACTTTTTATTTTTAATTAGATGCTTCCTGATATTTTTTATTAGATTATGTTATCAATTGAATCATATAAACAAAAATTTATTAGTGATTTATGAAGTAAGAAATAAATGATAAATTTTTTCTCTAAAAATAAAATAATTTTATAAAATATTCTAATTTTCTCTAAATTACTTGTTACTTAAATACAAATAGAAATTACATGAAAACTTTATATCAATAATCGTTAAATCATATCAAAAAATTATTGTTCAAGTGCACTAGATGTTAACAAAATTTAACAAGAAAATAATAAAAAATATTTAATTAAAAATAAAAAATAATTATAAAGATTCAATTCAAAACTTTTAAATTATAGATAATTAATAAAAAATTGAAAAATATTACATGAAGTAGTAAAGTAATTTAACCTTTATTTTATAAAAAGCTATCCATGGTATGACTATACTCTTTTGTTTGACATTGGTGCAACTGGTTCTCATCCTATAAATGTGAAGAGTAATACTACTTCATTTCATTTCTTTGTATTCACTTCCCCCTCACTTTTCTTTCTATAGAAAGAAAGAAAGTGTTTTTATTTATAAAAATATGACTAAATTAACAAATTTTTTCTTATATAGAAAAAGAAAAAGAGAGAGTGAATATAAAACATAAAAGTAGATTTTACATTAATAATTAAAATTAAAACATAATTAAATATAATATGATCATTCTTTTATATTATATTTTAATTATAATTATTAATAAGAGATAAGAGTTCGATAATCATAATTCACTTATTCCATTTAAATACAATATTCTAACATTATACTTTCCACGTATATTTATGTGATTGATACGCACTTATTCTCTCACGTCCAAATTCTTAGTACTTCACATTAATTATAATATTTGTAATTGATCATGCGGAAGTCTGAGTCCGAACTTGAAAGAACATGCATTTACTTAAAGAAAATAATAATAAAAAAAAAGAGTCACGATATGCCAAACATTTAAAATAATTAAACATATCCAATCACGATTTTTGACAAAGCTAAACCTCATGCGATTCTCTATAAAAATTACAATAAAAAATTAATCAAAATCAAATATAATTATATATATATATATATTGGGTTATGGAAATATAATTATATCAAATAGAGTAATTGCATGCTCATCTACTTTTTCAAAAAAAAATTATTTGTATGGTGACATTAAAAATATCAGTACTATTTTTATTATATTTTAACAAATTAAAAAATTAATTCAGTATTACAATAGTAATAATTTTTTTTAGAGTGACTATTTCGGCAACTATTTATATTAATGCCAGAACTTATTTCATATCAATATTTCATATAGTCTAAACTACTTCCTATTGATCATAAAATTAATTTACAACTTTTTATCGTAACTTATTTTTATTATCAAAATCATATCATTCAAGAAAAATCAATTTGATAACAAAAAGAAAAGCATAAATTACGGAAAAAAGGGGGAAAAGAAGTATAATTGAAAAAATGCCATGCTATTTAACATGATTTAGTATAACGATATTTTAAAAATAATTCAACTACAAGTTAACAAATTTATTTTGTATTAAATTAAACAAAACAACTCATATTATATCCTATTCCTACCTCAAGAATGATACCCATGGTTATAGTCCACCGTAAATAAAAATTAACTCTTAAATGATGAATAGTTTGAATTTAAAAAAAAAATAAATTTGATTATTGTGAATTGTGTTAAAAAGAAAAAAAAAGTAAAATTAAAATGAGGGTGTCTTGAATACCAGAAACTCAATTAGAGTGCTTTAGGGTCTGTTTGGAAGTATTTTTAGGTGTTTTTGTTTTATTGTTTTTAGAAACAGTTTTTTAAAAATAGTTTCTAAAAACTGTTTTTCTAGAACTAAAAAACAAAAAACTTGTTTGGATGTAAATTTTGAAAATAGGTGTTTTCTTTATTTT
>JANHAO010030493.1:0-10131 GCA_026873985.1 Saraca asoca | reverse complement strand
CACAGATCGCTTAGTCATAGATGCAATAGAGCTCCAATCAAATTGAATCTAGGGCACCTATATATGACTAACACATACTTGTTTAGTTCTATAAAAATATATGGAGCAGCCTATTTAATACCCATGAGCTTTAGCCCGTTTAATACCCATAGTACTTGATGGTTTGAGTGGGCATCAAAACACTAATTTAGGGGTATAAGTTATGATTTAGTATCTTTCAAATACACTTAAAACTATGTAAACGAGATTTTATGTAAATCAAAGAACTAACTTCTATTCAATTTATATTATTTTGTGAAATTTATCTACATTTACTCACATTATTAAATGCACCATTGTTGCCTATATATATGATTTCATTACTATGGGTTATATATTTATTGTTTATGGTTGTCTTAATGTATTATATATTATGTGTGTTGCCTATCATTTTTTAAGTTAAGATGATATATAACTTGTAGACTAGTTTTTTTTTTTTCAAGTGATAAGTGATTAAGTGTTGTTGTACGTCGTGCCAATTAAACTGCTACACTTTGACACATAGGTGAGTCATGTATTTTATAGTTATCTAATGTAACAATGAGAATTTCATTAACTTTTTTTTTAGTAATTGTCAGCTTGTAGTCTCATCAAAACTTTGTATATTAATTAGGATTTTTCATCAATCTTCAATTTAATAGAAGTTATTAATTTAAATTTAATTTATTTTAATATGTATTTTAAAAGGATCAAATAGAATATTATATTTAAGAAGATTAAATTTGATTAAATTATATATTTAAGAGATTAAAATTATAATTAAATCTATATTATGTTATATATACTCATGTTAAACTTACCATATTAAGAAATACGAATTTATCAATTACAAAAAAAAAGAGAAATACAAATTTAATAACTCGAAGCTTAGGGCCTTCTTTTCATTTTCTGTAAAGGAAGCTTAAATCCTTTGCAGCTGGATGTGAAATTACTTGAATGTTTACAACAACCCCTATTCCCTTCACATTTTCTCGTTTGGGACAAAGATATCAGTTCATCGGGTAAATTATATTCACTTTCTTACCCTTTTGAAATTACTTTGCAATTCGTTGATATCTGAAATCATTTTACAACTCGTTTTTTGATAGTATTTGTTAACTTCCGATAAAGATAAAGGATAAAAATAATTTATTTTTTTTTAATTTTTTAATTTTATTCTTTTGTAAAATATTGGGAAAAATTCAATAGAATGAGATAAAATTTAAAGAAAAAAATGCGAAATAATATTTAGAAGAAAAATAGAAAATTTCTTTTAAGAAAATAAGAAACAATATGCACCATATAAAGATGGAAATAAAACTTGAAAAATGAGAGAAATTATGAAAAATAAATAGAAAGACATTAATAGAATAAGAAAAATATTTGTATGTTTTGACCATAATATTCTCTTTTTTTTTTCCTTACATGCTTCCCGCTATTGTCTCATTTTTCCACCCTTAATTCTTTAGATTTAAAAATATATTCTTATTTCTATTCTTATTCTTAAAATAAAGAGTAAATTGGTATATTAATTTTTATAGATAATATTTTCTAATTAAATGGGATGATATTATATAATATGCTACATTTAAAAGTCTGATTTTCTAATGATAGTTATTTTTTAGTAAGGCTAGTGTATAATATTAAAAATGAGAGATATAAAATGTAATTAGGCCGAAGTTGGGAAGTTCAATGTAGTTATCCCAATAAAACATGAATTCAGTGTACAGTGACTATCAAAATTTCGCTTGCACAACTTCTAGTGGCGTGGAGCGGTGGACTCAATTTCCCGTTACGGCTGTAGTCCACTTGGCTTTATTTCTAGGATGACATGGATTTTGAAGATAAGGCAATGGAGGGAAGGAGAGCTCTAGCACCATTTCTCCTTTCTCGCCCGAACTAGAAAGAGCAGGAGCTTTGATTCATAGGTTTTGGAATCCAAATTTGTTTTTCTCATCTAAATTCTTGCCGTCATTTTTCTGTTGATGTTAATGGCAGCAATGGTCTCAGAACCTGCTTGTGTGAGAAACCCTAGTAATACTACGGCTTCTTTCAACTCGAAATGGCAAGCTGCTCTTGTGAAGGAAAAGCAGCGTTCCCAGCTGCTGATCAGAGCTTGCAATTCCATTGCCGACAAGAACAACGTCTACAACCAAGGGGGTATGTCCCAGATTGATTGCCTTATCTCTTTCTGTGTATATATCTTGTTCTACTTTCATCTTTGTCTTTGGGCAGTAACGCCACCATTTTTGTGTTGGGAATTTACTAAGATTAGAGGCTCAATGTGAAGTTATCATAGATTAGTGAGTCTTATTCTTATATGTCAAAAATCTTCTGGATCAGCCAAGGATAAAATTGGAATGTGCGTGAATCACGCTGGGGCAGTTTTAATGGTTCAATAATCTCATCCAATTTATATCTTAATTGGTTCAATAATCTCATCCAATTTATATCTTAATCTGAGCTGAGGTAGTTGGACTAGAAAGAATTATATTGTTCCGAAGTGCTGTTCAACAAACTCTTCCTACTCATATAGAAATCTGTGTTGATGATGATATCTTGGTTGAAAATAGTTTTATTTATTTATTTGGCCATGAAAAATAGTTAACGAGGAAATGTAAAGTTAGAGTTTTCCTTTATTGATCTTTTTAGCTATTAATTAATGTTCCACTGGTGTCCCAATTAGTGGGGTTCTGTAAGTTGTGATATAGATGTTTTGTTAAGGGCTTTCATTGAAAGTGTGCCTAACAAATAATTGGGCAGTTTTGGTGTTTGATGTTGCAGACGTAATAGGAATGTTGGACTTGGTTCAATGGTAGAAATTGAATTTGGTGCAGTCTTTCAGTTCACTTTCTTCAATGAACAAAGTTGCATATTAATGTAAATTTATTAAGTTAATCCTTGCCATATATTCGTCATGCTACTTGCAATTAGAATACTTGGGGGATCATGCATTAATGTTTTTTTTTTTCCCTTCTATTGACAATGTTGAGGATAATGTTGTTTGTCACTCTAAATCATTTTTCTTTTCTTCCTCTTTCTAAACCTGATAACCTGAGCAGGCCTTCTGAGCAAAATGAAAGGTGATTGATGCCTCTTCTGCGAATCAGGTCATCCAACGAAGTCCATGCCAAATAATGATTCCTGTTAGACTGCATAAATTCTATGTTGTTTGAGAAGGTCAATTAGTTAGAAGTGCAAGCTAATGACTGTTGTAAAATTGTGAATGCCTAGAGCTTAGTTTTTACTTGTTACTTTCTTGACAGCTAATTGAATGTGATCAGGTTTGTTTTCTCTGAAGAGGAAGATTGAGGATGCAGTACTTCGTGCTGAGATGTTGGCACCTACAGCCTTGGAAATGGAAGAAGCAAGACGGATCAAGCAAGAAGGAAGGGTTCGTGATTTTAATATGTGGGATGATCCAGATAAATCCAATGACATTCTTGTTAAGTTAGCTGATAGTGCCAAAGTGGTTGATGCTCTTAAGGACTTGAGATACAAGGTGATATTAACATCAGTTCCACCAGAGATCTGACTAAGCAATTTATCTTATTTTGGTGTAAACGTATTTGGTTGGTAATATTTTTTGACTGTTGAACTACTGATATTTTACTTAATTGTTTGAGGCAACAAAAAAACAATGTATGGTTAGACTTAAGCATAAAGCTCAGAGATAGAATTGATATTATGAATGCCATATTTTGTTCATGCAGCATTTATTTGTAGTTGTAGCATCCACGAAAATGTTTTGTTGGCATTCGAGCTTTCTTGCTGCTGGATGAAATTATAACATGTCTGATACTGCATCCAGGAAGATCCTTCTCTATGCTATAACTGCTATATTACGTAGAGAATGGCATTTCAGTTTGCTTTCATTTATGCTATCTTCCTTAAAAGAAAATGAAGCCACGTTCTATATCATTGTTATTCTGCAGGTAGAGGAAGCAAAATTGATCACACAGCTGGTTGAGATGGATGCCATTGACTGTGGGTTTTATAAGCAGGCATATGATGCATCTTTGGATGTAAGCAAAATTTTAGATCAGTATGAGATGTCCAAACTTCCTAAGGGACCTTTTGATCTGGAGGGAGCTTGTGTAATTATTAAAGCTGGATCCAGAGGCCACAGTCATAAGGTTTGATAATCTTATCTTTGCATTCCATTGTGGCTATTATCAACTTGTGAGCCTGGGCAATGTTTGATCAACTTATAGAGTTTATATATGTAGTAAAAACTTAACTTGATTTTTATGACTAAACATGATTTTTTCACTGTAGTAATTCTGTGTAAGTTTGATATAATATCGTTTCTGTGGGTATGAAATTGGAACTAAAGTTAGATAATACCTGTTACTCTCAGAAAATGAGGGACTTCCATTGATAACTCAAGTGCTCAACTTGCCATACAAGAAAATAAATCTGCTAGTCATTTCTACTGTAATCAAATAAGTTTTGTGGATACATGTGTTATTTTCTAACTGCAAAATTATGTTCTCTGTTGTAATATCTGATCAAACTTTCACCATTCCTTGAATTTTTGCTCTTCCCTGAAACCAGAATAAATAATCAATACTTGCATGAAGTAGGCTTTTAATTTTATTAGTACATACTGACACAAATCTGAACCTTGTTGTCAAGGGGGTTCCTTCTAATCCTTACACTTATGTAATGTTGCAATTTTCAAGGTAGTCTACTTCTATACCGGTGTTTGTCATTAACTTTATATATAGCTCATTTCTTGCTGTGTGATTTAATATTATCTGTTCTATATCTATTTCTATCTGTTTGTGTTTATATTGTTCTTGCTATCTTTGACATGCTTTTACATAAATCCAGCTCTGGGCAGAACAGCTTTTAAATATGTATATTAAATGGACCGAAAAGCAAGGTTTTGAAGGAAGGATAGTTGATAGGTGTCCATCCAAGAATGGCGGCATCAACTCAGCAACTTTAGAATTTGAATTTGAGTATGCCTATGGCTATCTTTCAGGAGAAAAGGGAGTTCACTACATGACAACAAGTTCTCAGGATGAATCTTCTCTGCTTGAGGTGTAAACTGTTTTTTGGGTGCTTTACTTTTATGTCAAACATTCTTAGTAAGAAAACCATTGGTGAGACAAAAAGGCTTCTGGTTCCTTACCTACAATGTCAAGTTCTGTTGTCAGATATTATTTGTTTGTGAAATAAATGGGCAACTTCAGATAACTTTTTGTCCAAGTCTTTAGCCATTTTAACCAAGTATTGAAGTTCTGATGACAACATAATTGCTTTTGTTATATTCAAAATTTGCAGACTAGTTCAGCAATTGTGGATGTTGTTCCTATTTTCCTGGAAAATGCTTGTGAAATAGAAATTGATGATGTGGATTTGATTATTTCATCGCCCTTAGTTCATGGGAAATGGAGGAACCAAACTGAGGCGACCGTTAGTATTCAGCATCTACCTACTGGCATAAGTGTCCAGTCCTCAGGTCTTCATATGTTTGTGTCAAAATTTTTTGTTTCTTTTTTATGAATTTTTTTTATTGCTTCTATTCCAATGACAGAAAAAATTACGAAAGTTGCCATAGATTATATAATATATAATACAACTTTAGACTCACCTGATTGGTTTCCTCATCATAATCTAAGAGGCATAGATACAGGCACTAGACATATGAGACAGCAGAACCCATGATAGATTTATGTATAAAAAATGATACGAATTTGCAATTATTGGTATATTTATATATGAGAGCATCAACAAGTACTTAAAAATATATCTGAAATATTTCTAATGTGTGTTAACTTATGTTTAGAAGGCATTTAAGAAATGCAAAGTATTGAAATTGAATACTTTAATTCTGAGATGTGCCTTTTAATATAGATATTAGAATGTCAGAGTGTCAACATGAGTGTCAAAGTGTTCGAGACGGACAACTTTTTTTTCGTGGAAGTGTCAAGCACGTCCTTTGGTTGATGTTTCTGTCATGCAGGTGAGAGAAGCTACTTTGCAAATAAGATGAAAGCAATGAATCGACTGAAAGCTAAGCTCCAAGTGATTGCAAAGGAACAAGGAGCTTCAAGTATAAGGAGCATAAAAAAGGAAGCCATTGTGAATCTATGGCAAGTAGAAACTAGAAGGTATGTGTCTCATCCGTACAAGGTAGTGCATGATGTAAAGACTGGCATTGAGGTGCCAGATCTAAACTCTGTTTTGGATGGGAATATTGGTCCCCTTATTGCAGCTGGTGTTAAACTTCAGACACTCATGTCGTAATTCATAAGGCTAATTTTAGGCTCTTGTCAAATCATATGAACTCAGGATTAGTTCGACTTGTAAGCATTTCATGAGCTATTTAATTTTAGGTTCTTTTTGTTTTGTTGAAAGACATTTTGCATAGAAAAATTTCATCTGCTTGTATACAAGTAAAAGATTTTCACATTACTTATATATCATTTAATTAACAAAATTATGCATGGTGCCAAGGCAACAAGGGAGAACAACTTCCTCTTTAAAATAGTGAATGTTTTTCACCATACTCCCCACATATAAAATAGAATATTTTCTGTTATTTTGATATATTATAATTATAAATACAAGTAAATGAAATTATACTAAGAAAGATGTTTTCGTCAAAAGAAACAGAGTTCTAAGAATGCTATAGTTTTCTCCCAACAAATGTTACGGAGGTTGTTTAATGAAGAGTTCAAATTTTTTAAAGGTTGAATACTTTGTCATTATATCATTTATTTGCATTGAGATATGTAAATAAGTAAAATAAAAAATCATGAATCTTAAGATATATAAATGATCTAATGATAAAAATATTTTTGAACTCCTGGCAGAAGTACTCATGTTATTAACCTAAGTTGTTAACTTTCAAAAGCGCATCCATGTGAGATCCATCTGACAGCATAAATTTGGTCCAAAGGTTCCTTGGCCTGGATTCCTGTATTAGAATTATTAGATTTAGCAAACACAAAATGAAGTGATGGAAAATCAGAATCATTAGGCTGAGACCGTTGGAGGTTATAATCTCTTCTTTCTTCTTCTTCTTCTTCTTCTTTTTTGTTTTTTTGACGGTTTTTGGATGGGTTTATTGGACCGACTGTAATGTGCAAGTAATTTTCAGGTCAGGTATTTCTTAAACCAAGTAAAAGGCACAAATAATTTATTTCAGTTTTGTTATATACATTCTGACTAAGACATTTCAGATTTATTTTCTCTTACAAAGGGAAGAATTAATAATTTTAATTTATTTATATTAAATTTTTATTTTTACCTTTGTCCAATGATCAATAATTTCTTTCACTGAGGATGTATTGATGTTCCACTGTATATATAACACACTTCCGGTAACAATCACTGAGGTGGAGTCGCAGAGACACATCTAAAGGGGTTATGAATCCGCACACTTCCCTGTGCATCAATTTTTCTCATTACTAACATTTCAATTATCGCAGTGTGAGTGAGTGAAATTAGTACCAATTCAGTTCAAACCGTATTATTATATTACCAATAAAGAAAAAAAAAAACTTAAATGGATCAAATTATGGGTGTTTTATTTTATATATTCTCCCACCTTTATTTAATTTTTACAGTGTTATTAGAGATAAATTTCTAATATTAAGTCAGAAATATATCTTGACACGTTAAACAAGAGTTTCATCCCAAAAAATTATTTAATTTTTTTTACAAATTTTAAAATTTATCTTTTTAATTTTATGATTGAGTCAATCATAATGTTAAAAGAATTAATTTGTCAAAATAGAATAGAATTATTAAAATTTCAATGCTAGATGATAAGGAACTTAAGCCACTAATTTTTCATCTAATATTTTTCCTCTTTAATTTAATTTTTTGTTAGAGTTACTGGATTCTTTTCTCCCTTCTCCATTCTTTCCTTAAAAACCTGCAAACAGACAAGTCAATTTTATTGATCATATAAATGCATAATTTATTAAAAACGAATTTAGTAATCTACGAGAGATTTTATATTAAAATCTCATTATCTAATTAAAATTTTAAATTATATGTCCAATTTACTTATCGTAATTTTTTATATGTTGAAATTCATCACGCTATATAACAAAAGAAAATCCAAAACATTTATTGTAAGTTGTTTTTTCTAAGCTTCCATGTGATTTTAACTATCAAAAGTTGACGTAATCATACAAATAATTTTAAAGAAAATTATTAAACTAAAAACATATGATTACATTATTATTTAGGACATCTAAAATTAAGAACCCTAAATTCATTCATTCCATGTAATGCCACGCTATTTTTATTTTTAATTTTCTTTTGGTCTCTGTCAAGCGCAGACAACATTTTTCAGTTTATGTTGTTGCAGGCTTGCAGCTAAGCAAAGCCGCGATAGAAGCCAAAAGCAAGCTCCACCATCCAATCTCACTATCCCATCCAGATTATGGCTGCTCCCTTTCACTGTGAGTCTCTCTCTTTGCGTATCTCTCTTTCATCTATAATCTCTCTTTAAATATTTGCTCGTTTTCTGCGGGACTGCTGGAGTGCTAATATGCGTGCTGTTTGTTTGTTTACTTGTGTGCTTTTGTTTGGTTTGTGGGAAAATGTAGGAAGCACTGCAGGAAAATAAGATTGCTGATAACTTGATATGTCAGTTCAAGTTTAGGAAATGGCCATAAATAGGCAATCTTTTTTTAGTTTCTTTTATTTTCTTAGGACAGTCTGTATTTTTTATAGTTGGGTAGCTTTTGATTATGGTAATGTTTTCAGGGGCTAATTCTTTTTGATGCTTGCTAGTGCCATTATCTACCAGAAGTGTGGGATAATTGAAGTTTCACACTTTCTCAGGCAAGATATCAGATCCACTGTTAAAATGAAATGGAGTTATACTTGTTCACCAGCATGCCTAAGCACACATGATCTTACTGGACACAGTAAGCTCTATTTTCAATCAACTATAGATTCCATTATCCCATTTAATTGTTTTACTTAATGCCTTAAGGGATCTATATTTCTTCTGCAGACAGGCAAACGCACTAGCATAGTAATTAACAAGTTATTCCCATGATTTATTTTCAACTAGTCAATTACTTTACATAATCTGATGCACAGTTGCCCAAACTTTGGTTAGTTGTAATTGAATCAGAATATTGTACTTGTTTTACCATGCAGGACCTGCAAAAGCTTAACTTTGAGTTTCTGAAAATCCCGTGGCCTTGTGTTTTAGGATTTAGATATAATATGTCATCGAAAGCTCAGTCTGAAGGGGGAAGAAATGTGGTCACCAAGGCAGATCAGCAAAGTGTTTCGTTGCCTACATATGAAAGTGCCTTGGAAAAACTTTCATCTCTTATTACCCGCCAAAGACGTGGGGAGCTGCCACCAATAGCTAATAAATTAGAAAAGATGTTGATTTATCTTAAGGTATTGCTGAACTATTTGCTTAAACTGACTGAAGTATTATGAAAATACCAATTAGTTATAACTTTATGATGTGTTTTCTGCCATAGTTATCATTTTGTGTTTTGGGGTGTAATCCGATTTCCTCGCAACCCTGTCCCCAAAATAAGAGGTCAAAACTAAAAACAGTATATAAGAACATTAGGGAAGAAAACAGATTGGATATGGAGATAATGACCCATCAGTCAGTAATTGAATGCACATTCTACTAATCAGGAATCAGAAAATATTCACACAAAAAAAAAAAAAAAGGAGTAAGAAAGTATTCTATTTTTAAAGGTTCTGCCTAGGAACAGAGTGCTACTTGGATTGTCATAAATCCTCATTATATTTTTGAGACCCTTCATAATAGAAAATCTTCATTCTTGTTTTTTGTACAGATACTAGGTTTGGAAGAAGATATAAATGGACTTAAAATTATTCATGTGGCTGGAACAAAGGGAAAGGTACCTTTCTTTTTTGTCTTTATCATATTTTGCTGACTCATTTGATTGGGTTCTATTGGAAATCAACTTTTTATCTGCTTCAAGAACCTTTTTTTTTATGGTCATTATCTATTTGGAATAAATTTTCACATGTATTAAAATGTTGTGATTTCTACCAAAAAAAAAAAAAGTATTAAAATGGTTGGAATCAACATATTTTACCAGTGTGCATTTGCCTGATATTGAGCTCAGCTGTCTGACA
>JANHAO010030492.1:0-10132 GCA_026873985.1 Saraca asoca | reverse complement strand
ACCAGAGGCTGTGCCATTTGACAGATATTATATCGTATACACAGAAAAATGGAGAATATTGGCAGACTAATTCACGCTTGTTGAACGAATTTTTCAGTAATTAACAGAGAAATATTGTAGTAGCTTAGAAACTGAGTTGACAAAGAACATGCCCAAAAAATCAGTATGCAGGATAGCATAAATTGATTACCTGGTGGTTGGTAGATAATTTGAGATTGCAGCGAAGAAGAATGGAGGTCTGCGGGGCTCGTCGAGGTCTGCGGGGCTCGGGGGTGTAAATGGCATGCAAGGCTGAAACAGGGGGTATTAGGGCAGGGCACTTAATTTGGCAAGACGCGTATCCGCGGAGGGAACGCGTGTCCGTTTTTTTCGAAAATTCAGACACGGCCCCGAAACGCATCCGTCCGGTGTCGAGAGGTGTCCGTGTCCGAGCCGTGTCGGACACGCGGGAACGGTGAGCGTGACGCGTTTCCGTGCTTCACAGCCCCCCACTATTTTTCCTGAACGGAAACTGAAAATTATGTTTTCCACTTCGTATTCCACTCTCCATGCCAAGATGATACACGCTCGTCTAGGACGATACACAATGGTGGGGTTGAATTCAAAAATAATTAAAATGATTTATACATTATAATCTAATCTGGTCTAATCCCACCTCCCTAGGCCTGATTAGGTTATCCATCAAAATGATGGATAAGAGGGGTTTGATGGATAAATTTATATAATACATTAGTTGTACCAAACGACTAATGAATTCATAATGTATTGTATTAGCTTATTCTATCAAGCCTAATACGGTGTACCAAATGGGCCCTTGATGATTTAATCCATAAATCACTTCAATTTTGATTAAAAAAATTATGTAAAAATCCCCAATACTCGAATTCATGTTCTTATCATAAAATGCAGAAAATGATTGGCATATTTGTGCAATTTATATGTTACATTGTTATAAGATAAAACCATAAATTAATTTGATTAATATCTCCTCAAATTGTTCAAATTTGAAATCGTAAATTATTTTTTTTTGGAAAACTTAGAACAATTTAATTTGTGATTTTATCTCAAAATATTACGAAATTAGGATAGATCCATATAAAAGACACCAATCCAAAACGGAAGATTATTCATACACAACATAGAATGAATTATGTTGTAAATCATGAATTCATCAACAAATAAATTGCATTAAAATTGCCAAACAAAATTTTACAAAAATAAAGCAATTTAACATGATAGAAAATTTTGCTTGATACCAATTGCAAAATTTTGCAATTCAAAATAGCCAATAACCAAATCAAAGTCATATTACAAAGCATAAATATGTGCAAAATTAAATACAATAAAATAAACATATTGCATACCTGATGCAGATTATGAATCCATGATCAATTTAATCCTAACATGTACATTTCTCACAAAACCTAGGAGAGAGAGAATGATAGGAAAAATGTGGGTAAGGACTTACTTTGTTTTATCTTATTGGAGTAACTAACCTATCATCATAGGTTCAGTTACAAAACCTGCACTTCTCTAATACGTACAATAGATCTAGGTGTCTATTGAGGCTTAACTATTTGATCACCAATTGCATACCCTTATACAATATTATTTTAACATTCAATAATCCAATTTTATCAATAAATCTAACACTCTATTGTTTCTTCACTATTGTCTGTAAACCTACTATTGTCAAGGATGGCTACATTTTTTAGGTACATGGGATTATTCATGTTTTCTTTGACGTGGATATTACTCACAATAATGATTCTGTGGGCATTCAAATATGTGAAACCGAGTGCTACACTTGATAAGGATCTCCTATATATTTCCATAAGTGGCTATACTTGTGAATTTCTAGTTGTTTTATGTTTGTTAATCACGAAGACAAATTTCGAGGTTCAACATCAAACAGTTGACTTTGAGATTGAATCTGAGATTGATGAGGGTAGAAAACGCAGTCCAATAAGTTGTGTTGGATTCTATGGAAAGATTCATATGGCTATGACCAAGCTCGCTTTTGCTTCATTAATAGTTTTACTACTAGTGAAGAGCTTTAAAAGTAATGATGATTATAATGAAACAAAAGATGATTGTGTAGTTTGTTTGGAAGAATTCAAAGTTGGAGAGTTGAATATTCAACCTTTTCCATGCAAACATGAATTCTATACTAGAAATGTTGAAGTCTCAATTCTTGACTGTATGCTAGAAATATTACTTGTTTCTTTATCATTTCTCTCTCAAAAATTTATTAGAGGCTAAACGATTGTTGAGCCCAAGTGAATAGTATAATTAAGATGAGATTTTTGAATGTCATTAAGAGAAATTGTAAGTGTTTTTTGAAATGTTATTTAACATATCAGGGATTCATGATTTCAATTTTTGAAAGAAAAAAATTATTGATCAGCTTATTAGTAGCAATCTGCTTGTTTTAATTCTGGTGAATTTCTCTATTATCAATATATCGTATTTTGTTGTGCATTTTCTCATCTCGCTCCCTCAATTGTTTGGATTAAGATAAAACATGACAATGATATTCCCAGTTGCTATAATTTAGGCAAAGATAGTGATCAATCACGGTATTGGAATGGTGTACCTATAATTCTTTTCAACTCTGGCATTGATCTTGGTTCACTGGAAAAAAGCAAACTTGTTTAAAAATTTTTGATGTATAAGATGCTTAAATATAGCGAAGTAAAAATTTTAAAGAATAATTATTTGCATTCAGAGATTTTGTGAGTTTATAAAATTTTATAATTTTTTTTATAAAAAATTGTGTTTGGATTTTGCTTGTAACGAAGACACAAACAGTTTTAATTTCATCTTTCAAAGTTGTATAAAAAAATTCTACAAAATTTTTTCATTTTTATACAAAAATTACAACTTTCAATGAAAAATGAAAAAAATGAAATTTTTTGATAAAATTTACAAGAGTTATCTGTAAGTATTTCTTTTTTTATGTATGAACCAATATATATATATATATATATACCCAAATTATAAAACATATTATTTTACTTGTGTTATGCTTTGGTATGTATTAAAAAACTTATACTAATACCTATTTTTACAATTTTTTGAAAAAAGATTTTATTCTACATTTACAAAAGTTACAATTTTTATATAAAAATGACAAAAGTTTATAAAAAATTTTGACGAAACTTTAAATTATAATTTATTTGTATACTTGTTATAAATAAAATCCGTACATATTGATAACTTTTAAAGAGAATACAAAATTTTCTATAAAATTATAATTTTATACATGTATATTAAATTTTTATAAAAATTTATAAAATCACTGATCATGTACGACCAAACATTTTTCGTCCCTGGAAAAAGGTGAAAACGTCGTCATAATTTGTGTGTAACTTTTTATTGTCTAAATACAAAAAGACGGTTGTCCTTTTCCTCCCGATGTAGCCTCTGCAATTCTTTTGCTGCTTCTATTCTATTATTCTAAGATCAAATAAATGAGACATATTTCAATGCATACTAAAAAAAAAATTAGACCAGTTGTACTAGTGTATAGACTTAATATAAACAAAATTATAAATTTTGTATTGAGGATTACAATTTTAATGTGCATTTTCTAAATAAAAGCCATATAAAATCTGCACATGCATGCTAAAACATTTCTTCAAATAATGAAGCGGGTAGATCATAGATAAAGGGGGTTAAAATCATATTTCTTTCAGGTGTATTGAGGATAATTTTTAAATTGTATTTTGAATTATTCTAGATTGTTTATTCGATATTTAAAAAACAATACTGTGTTTATTTGTGATTCTTTTTTATTAATGTATTATTTACTTAAATAGAATTTTTAACAATTTTTCTCCGTACAAAACCACATGTGATGTTAAACATGCACTTTCTTCTACATCTTTCTTTGGAATTCTAAATCATTTTTTTTTCTAGATTCTCAATTTTTTTCTTTTTCAAAATTCATTTTCTGAAACTTTGAATTTTTCTTTTTTTTTTAAGACATGCATAGTATTATTTGTTGGAAAAATTAGAAATTTACAAAAAAATTTCATAGGATTCAAAAAAATAAAGGGAAAAAGAAATGCATATGCATGTCACATGATGCTTGCAAAATATTGATTTAATACTGATATATTGTTAGTAATACTAATATATTTTTTGGGTATGCTTTATATATTATTATAATTTTAAAATTTTCAAATATAATCTCTTATTTATCTCAAAATATTGATTTAATTATATTATTAAATCAATATTTTGCAAGTGGGGCCGAATGTGCTGAAAGGAGGGACACGAGCTGTATTAGGATTAAGTTAGGAAATTAGGAGAAGTTGAAAGGGAAGAAATGAAACTGTAGTTGCTAGGTCGATGGAAATAGGGAAAATAGACTAAATCCATTAAGATAATGAGAATAACCACCACATTTGACTTCGGTTGAAATAGATTTGAACACAATTTTTTCACCCACCTTCGTCTCGGCCGCGTATTTTTAAGTATTGATGACTGAGTTACACCGAATTGAAAAATATTACTCAACCCTATTATTAATCATTTAATAAACGATGTTTTACGAAAGGCTTTTTTTTCTTCTTTTTCTAGTGACACTATATCAGCCTTAGTTTGATGATGTTGCGTTGGTCTTTGGCTTAAGTCACGTTATTATTAAAAAATTGATATTTTTTATTTATTTATACTTATTTTTTCTTTAACTTATTTAAAATTGAAAGTAGAAAATTAGAATATCAAATCATAATTAATCTCCTGAAATTTAATTTATATGATTATTTCTATCTTAAATTCCATAATTTAAGTTTTAATTTCTGATTTTTCTTTTATTATTTATTTATCCTTCTGTAGTTAATAATAATAATAATAATAATAATAATAATAATAATAATAATAATAACAATTGATGACTATATTTTTAAATTATTTTATAGTTGCTAAACTTTATTATTCTTCAAAAATACAACAAATAATTTATTATTCCCAAATAAAAATAGTAGACTACAAACAACTATTATAATTAGAAATATTGAAATTAAAAAAAAATAGACAATCACATATAAATATGTGGTAATTAGCAAAAAACTTGACTTTATGACATAAGAGGCTATTGAAAAATGACTCTAGCTTATATAATTTTATTAATGCAGTTATGCATAAAGTGTCTATTGATATTAGAGTTACATTATTTTTTTTAATAGGTTATTTTGACTGCACCAAGGTATCTTAAAATTACAAAACATATTCAAACCATTTAACTTTGAGATAAGATAAAATTATATAGATTCCTTTTGAAAATACACTACCCCTTTTTATTTTAAAAAAGCAAGTGTCGATCTCATGTATTAGATAAGATATTAAAGAAAAGACAAATGACTATTATATTAAAATTTAAGTAACAAAATTAATATTTTTTATTTAGTATTATAAGTTGTTAAATATTTTGGGGTGGCCAACTTATTAAAAATTTTAATTTTAAATCAAAAAGTATATTAATATAAAAAATTTAAAATTTTATAGGAGCCATGGTCTCCCCATTTATATACAGGGAACCGTCCTTACATATCATTAAGGTGGTTGATTTAATGATACTATATCATTATTTTATCTTAAAAATCTTAACGCCAAGCAAAAAGGTATAAAATATATTATTCATTAAAAATCCATACCAAATAGGAATTTATATTGGTAATTAAGATTAGGTTTGTGAAAGTTGTTAAGATGGAATTGTAAGTATTTTCGTAATGTTATTTGCCATATCAGGGATTCCTGATTTCAAATTTTGGAAGAAAAATTATTGATCAATGACATAGTCCAAAATAAATTTCTATATTATGATTAGTCGATCGATTCCATAAAGTGGTCAAACAGCCAAAGCTTGTCAAAAGCAGACTAGTTAGAGCAAGGCCATAGTCAAACGACTAGCCTATAGTACTAGGTGCACTCAAAGGAGCACATGGATGGTATCACAAAAAGATAGGCTACATGGGAGCATTAACATGAGGGTGGACATAGTTATGATCAAACAACAAAAGCCTTTGGTTGATCTGTTGGTCCTGAAAAATAGTGGATCTAGCTGTCCTTTACAAATGCAGAGTTATACTCTTTGAAAGTAATTTGGATTCTATTTTAATTTGCAAAGTGGAAGCTTTCAATTAAAGATAGCCTTTGGAATCTGGTTTAATTATCAAAAAACGTAATTGAATAATCAAAAATGTATTGGAGTTACTGATTTGATATGATTTGGGATAACAGATTCAATTAGATAATTAACAAAATTATCCAACTTCTTCAGTATGAATCAATTCATGAATCGATTCACACAATGAAAAATGGTTTTTATAAAACTTCTACTTGTGAAAAATCATTTGAAGACTTGTCTGAAAAAAATATTTAATTTTGAGCTTACTTTGAATGGTTTATTTCTACCTTAATGTATCATTTTTAAAAAATTTTCTTGATTGAAAATTGATTTGAATTCACTTATAAAATATCCTAGAAAAGATAAAATAATTACTAAATGTAGTTGTGGATCTCTTGAAAGATATATACTTTGATCCTGCAAAACAAATAATAAACACTAAAACATTTGGTCAGATGTAAAATTGTTTTCAACATCAAAACCAAATGAAATTATGATAGTAAAATAATCTCTACTAAAAATGCTAATAGCCTCCTAGTAAGGCTAACAATCTCCCCCTTTTTTATGGTGACAAATAATTTTAGATAAGGATCAAAGTTTTTGAAAAACAAAATAGTTTTTAGATTTTAAAATTCTCATGTCAATTATTAATTTTTACACTTTTCTTTTAACTTTTATTCTCCCCCTTTCAAAAGGATTTTTGTACATATAGCATATCATCTTTCTCAACCCATCATCTTCATATCTCATTTTATTTATATCTCCCCTTTGAGTTCTACCCCTTTTGGCACATCAAAAAGGCAATAATGCATCTTTTTAAAAAAATGTACCAAAAAGTTTATAGTCTAAAGAAATTAGATTAGAATAGAACAGTCATATATACTAAAATTCAATACAACAATCAAAATTTAATACTCAATTAGAATTAATAATGAATACTAAATAAAATGTATAATTAAAATCCAAAATATACATAATCCAGAATCAATAGGAATACAAATCGTGATCAGCATCAATATGTCAGAATACAAACTAAAATAGTAGAATTCTAATGGAATAGGGATAATGGACTAATGGTAATAGTAGACAAACACAAATACAAATACATAGCATACTAATCTTGTGAAGGGTCTTGATCATCCATCCATTGAAGTTTAGCCTCCTCTTCTTGTTCCTACATCCGCTATGTGATTTCATGCAATTGAGTGTCCATGGAGCTAAGCCGCTCATTTACTTGGGTAACATGTTTTTGATTTTCAGATTCCATTTAAGACAAGCAGTATTACATTAACTCAAACCAATTTTCTTGTTTGTCCACTATTTAATTCATTTGATTATTCATATGTTATGCATTCTTTCTATCACCTCAATTACTCTTATTTCTACTTTAGTGGATAACCCAGCTGCTAAGCATGTGGTTTCTCCAGTGATTTGAGAATTTTGTGACCTTTTTTTAGCCTATTTTCCTTGTTCATTTTCTTTCATTCTTAATTTTTGAAAATGTGATGTGCTAATCATAGTAGTTAGATTTGGTTGTAAAACTTCAATTTCATTAGAAAATTTTATTTTGCATTTGGTAAAGATGGGAGTAAGGATCATGTCATATGGGAGGTATCCAATATCTGTCCTTTTTTAACATTCAACCAGATATTTAAGGATAAAGTAAGGCATATTAAAATTAAGTTGATTTTTAATAACCCATATCAAAAAAAGTTCATCCTCCACAATTTGAGTAAAATTTGTGATCCTTGGAAAAATCACTTTACACAAAGCAAAATGTAAGATCTTATCTTCAAGAGACAAGCTAGTAATGAGCAATTTTCCACTTCTATCCTTTGGGATGGAATAGGGAAAGAGCATCCTAATGGTCAATTCCTTGTTGTATTCAATAAAGGATCTTGTAGTAAGCTTTCATTGTATATCATCCATGTCAAATTCTTTGGCTAAAAATTCAAAATCAACAACTATATGCTTATTCATCACATAACATGAAATTTTACCATCAGCATCAACAAGATTTGCATAAAACATTTTTACAAGCCTACGGTAGGTGTTTCCCTTAAATGTCAAAAAATTTTCTAACCTATACTTAGCTAGTAGTTTCAGTAAACAAGTAGGTTTCAACAGTTGATCACTAAAGCATTTGAGGGGTTCTACCTTTCTATTTGCCAATTGAAAGTAAGCAGTATACTCCTTTTGCGAGTTGAATTCCTTTGCTACTAGGGTTGAAGATTATGTTGGAGTTTTTTCCTTTCTTTTAGTGGGAGCTTGATCCTTTTTGACATTGTGTTGGATTTCTAGAAAATTTCTAGAAAATTTTGAAGTTAGGGTTTTGGGGTAAAATTGGGGACTTTTGATTTTTGGGAGATTTGTTGAATTCAATCAGTCAGAATTATTAGAATAGATGTTTATAAGGTTTCTATGAAAGAAATTTGCAAAAACAAGTGTCAAAGATTAAGATTCAAGTGAGAGAGTGAGAAGAAGTTTGAGAAGGGTTTCGGGTTAGGTTGAATGAGAATTAGTTGAAATGAATTCGAAATCAATTTAGTGTATATAGGGTCATGCTTTGAATCGATTCATAGGGCAAAATTTTAAGTATGAATAGATTTGGGTATAGGATTCATGTACGAATCAATTCATCTAGGTTTTATAAAATTTTTGAAAAATTTTGAGGTTCCTAAAACATTGAAAAATCTTGTGAATCGATTTAGGAATCGATTCATAATGTATGTTTTCATGTGAATCAATTGCTGAATCGATTCAAGAACTCAAAGAAATCCTAGATAAATTCGAATTGATTATTAAATCATTCAGGAAGTCTTAAACTTATTTTTTCTAATGTTATGTTTTCTAAGTGTTTTCCTAATCACTAAAATAGCCAATAAACAGCTCAAAACCATTGAAAACTCAATTTTCTCTCCATGTACCTGCAAAACAAACTTAGAGGTATCTCCGATGCCTAAGTTAGTAATTGTAATATACAAATCAATTAAGCATTTAAGATAAAAAGATATGAAAGTTTATTGATAATGGGGGATTATGCTTTATTTGTCCTATAGTGGAGCAACTTTTATTTAGAAATCATGAGTTCTTTCCATAGATAGCGGTTGCTTTTATTTCTCCCACATAGACCTGTAAAATAGAATTTATACTTGCTTTGCTAGTATCTAAATGGTTTCGGGCCTAATTTTGTTAGTTATAACAATAACATTTCTATTGGAATTTGATGCCTTTGGTAACCAACTAATTTTTCATTTGGTTCTAGCTCATAGGTATTATTCTATTTCTGCAAGTCCACAGTGTAATTGTAGTAAACACCAGCAAGTACAGGTCAAATCCCATAAGGACCAAGATATTAATTACTAGAGTTTGACAATTCAAGCTATCTAAATCAATAAAGGATGTTAAAGATATTAAAGAAAATTTATAAGAAAGTGGCACTTAATTAACAAATAAATTTCAATTGTAAAAGCCTAGGATTGGGGTTCACCACACTTATGGTCTTCAATAACTAGTGTAAATTCTTCCTATTCTAATCACTTGGATAATCGAGGATGGCTTAGCCTAGGTTAATTACTAGCCTCTTTTAAGGTCTAATGATAGTACTCAAATTAATCTAATCGAACCTACTTTTGTGGATTAGATTAATTTAAGCCCTTTAAGATCAGTGCTAACTAATTCAATCCTAAAGGAACTTAATCTACTTTTGCGATTAAAATTCCCTTAATCAACTGTTAAGGTTCCAATGATAATCTTCTCCTTTTAGTACTTTAATTATCTACCTAAAATCAGACAAAATGGTGGCCAAACATTTTATCAAACACTTGGCGGGCATAATAGTTGAATCGATTAATACCAAATAATTACAATAGGAAATCAGTCAATATAGCAACAAGGGACAATAAGTGATTATTCCCAATCCTAAAATAGAAATCTACTCACTCATAATAGAAATTAAAATCAGATTCATCATTATTGAATACTCCATAATATCCA
>JANHAO010030491.1:0-10138 GCA_026873985.1 Saraca asoca | reverse complement strand
AATTCCACTAAAGTTAATACTAAAGTTGGACTAAATTTTTTTAAAAAAAATTCAATATTTTATATCAAAGTAACAATTTATAAGTTTAGAAAAATAAATTATTCAAAGAAATTTTTTTAATACTATTGGAACGTTTCTTCTTTTATTTTAATCAATAAATTATAATTGAAATAATAATAATAATAATAATTTAATATTAGAATAATAATCCTATCTAAAGTTAATACTAATAACATTAATTTTTAATTCTATTAAAGTTGTACAAAAACTTTTTTTAAAATATTCAATATTTTATATCAAAGGAACAATTTATAAGTTTTAAAAAATAAATTATTTAAAGAAAAGTTTTTTTTTAATATTATTGCAACGTTTCTTCTTTTATTTTAACCAATAAATTATACTTGAAATAATGATAATAATAATAATTGATTTCAATTAATTAATGATATGAAATTAATATTTAAAATGTAACGGGTTATAAAACCTGCCTGGAACTGCCTGTTAAATGTCGACCTGGGACTGGGATTGGGACTGGTACTGTAGTAACCCGACCTGACCCCGACCTGATAAAAAAGTAGTCTGACCTGGGACTGGCTCGACGTATAATTTTTACCCGTTGGGTTAACCTGGTAAAACCTGTTAACCCGTTTTGACAGGTCTAATAATTTGATACCAAAATCATGTTGATTCATTGAGTAAAATCCAAGTTATGAATTTTATAAGCCAACAATCACTATTTATTTCACTATTCAACCCATAAACTCATTTGGATTTTCTGGTGATTTTGAGGCCAAACCTTTTATCTCTAGCTTGTTCTTATGAACTAAAGTTATGATCTAATGGTATATAACTACTTGATAAGAGAAATCCTTGAGAAAAATTGAAAAGCTAATATACTCTTCTTTTTGGTCCATGAAGAGAATTAGAGATCTTGGTGAAACTAGATTTGATTTCTTGCTTCTAGTTACTAAGGTGAGTAATTCTTACCTCTCTTGTAAATTATAAAATAACTAGTTGATGATAAATCAATGAATTATTGTTATGACAAATAAATTGGATATCATACGAACTTAGGATAAAGATGGACTTTTATTAGAGTTGATGATAAAATACAGTTGTATGATTGGAAAAGGTTTGGTTTTAAGCTTAGTGTTTTCATAATCAAAAGTTGGTTAAGCAAGTATATAAATTTTGGTTAAGGAAATAAGAGTTATCCTTGAAGAAAGGTATAATTTCACTAAAGACTTGTGCAAATCTAGACATGTGAGTAAAATCGAGTATGATCGGGAGCCTAGGAATTTAAAGTCAAGTAGAATCGCAATTGGAATCATAAGGAGCCTAACGTAAAGGATTTGATTCAACTCGAGCCAAAATAGTTCAAAATGTGAGTCTGCTCATCAAAAGTTGCAAATATTCTAGAAGTCTGGGATTATGCGTGAGCTGAATCTCAAGTAGGATCAAAATTAGGGCTAGTGGAGTTCGATTCAAATCATACAAGAATAGGCAAAAAATTTTATTCAAGTTGCAAATGCCTGAAGGCATACTCCATTTTTGCAATTAGAATTGTTAAGGAAGGATAATTTGAATCATGAGCCTTGAAATTGAAATATAAGGTAGAATAGTCCTATAACATCTTCTTATAATTGTATGGATAATACAATGGGCTTTGGAAGTGACTAAATAATTAAACGGTTAAGTAACAGAGAATTAACATTGTGAGAATATGTTGGATTTAAGAAAGTAAACTTATAAAAAAGAAAAATAATAAATGTTTTGGATCCTTGGATGGATAAAATAAATAGTAATGCTATAATAATACTATGGAAGATAAGATGATGGCAGGGGATTATACACTATAAAATATGAATTATACCTAATTCAGATAGAACAATTAAGAAATTCCAAATGGCTAACTTATAAATGAATTATAATGTACTTAATGATTGTTTATCCATACTGATATTTTGGTAATAATCCTAATGGCTATTATAATAATAGGGTAAGGAATGTATGGTAGTATGAGTGGCAAAATGTGATCCCTACAAATAAAACTGTGATGAAGAACATATGATTTTGATAAGATAAGATGGAACAATATAATGATTAAAGATGGCAACTTAAGGCCATGAGAACTTTTATTCAATGTAATGTGATGTGATACCATTCAAAGATGTGTCTCTAAAAACTTAATGAGTTACTTATGAAATTTAATATGAGAAATGATAATTACTAATGATAAACTGTGATTGAATGTGAATTTAGAAATATGATTATTATTAGAAGAAATAATGTTTAAAATCTTAAGATTTTCCTATGAGTTGACATGTGATAAATGATGATGAGAAAATATGATACATGATAATGATAAAATGTGAATGATAGATATCATGATACTGTGATGAAAACATGTGAATATGTTGATAATGAAAAAATAAAAATAAATTATGTGACACAACTATGATGAGAAATCATATTGTAGAAATATTTGAAATTTTCCATGAGACATGGAATGTGAAATGATGAGAATGATGGAATGATATAGGAAAATCGAGCTTGATCCTAGATCTGCGTGTTCCAACAGAAAGTGGTATAGGGTAAGAGCTTGAAAGGAAAAGGCTAAGCTTGTGTAGGATAAGGTGGGAACAAAGTAACAAGGAGGATTTTGGATATTATTATTTATTTCTGCTTACGCACCTGAATTGTTATGCTATGGAATGCTAAATATAATAATGTAAACTAAAAATGTGAAGATTAATGTCAGCTATTGAAGCTATAATGCTTATGATTTCTTATAATGCGTTAATGATGACCTTGGGTGATGCCACCTAGAGGTTGGTTACATATGCATTTTCCAAAACATTGGATAATGAAATAATGTGATAAGATAACTTAATGATTGATGATGATGGCCTTAAGCCATGAAGAAAATCATGATTCTTTATAGTATTCTATTGAGAGTGTGATGTAATCTCATCTAGATAGTAATCTCTAAAAACCTAGGGTTTATTTATTAAACATAGATTGGAATATGAATATGTGGCTATGATGTTTGCATGTATTGTTATTTGATAATAAATTCATAAGTTAAGTACGGATTTATCTCACTGACTCCTAAACTCACTCTTCTGTGGAACATTTTTTTCAGATTCTCAACATATTGCTACTGTTCCTCCATTAGAATGTAAGGATGGATGCTAATCCTATTGAAATAATAGCTGATATGTTCACAACCACCATAATGAGTCCATAAAAACTTATAAGGATAGAATGTTTTGGAAATTTGATATAAAAATTTAAACACTACTATTTCCAAGAATACGTGCCTTACTTGGGCTATGCTTTTTCACATTATATAAGTTTGCTTATATATCCAAATATCTACCTTTCTTTCTATAAATTTATATTTTCTTAATTATTGAATTGGGTTTGAATAGGAATGATTTGGGAATAACGAAACAAATATGAATAGTAAGGTTAATAGAAGTAGGAGCAAAAGCTGGCAATTATCAATCGAGAATTGATATTTACACTAGTCATGGCCAAAAATTTGGGTCGTGACACATACTTCTCTTCAGATATGGTTATGCCTCAAGTAGGCTCAGGCTCTTATGCAAGAATACTAGTTGTAGTATATGTAAATCAAAATGGTGGTGTATTTTTCAACTTGAGACAATTTCTCTTCATATACCCAAGCTCTTTGCAATAATGACAGATGTAAGAATTATTATAATCATGCCCCTTTCCTCTTCCTCCTCTACTACTACCACGACCCCCCTTAAGTACCAGATTCAATCAAAACAGATGACTCACTAGGAGTTATAGATTAAGACGGCACATCTCCGATATTTTGAAAAATATGATAAAAAGTATTTATTCATGTGAATGGTTTAAAACTGGTCAGGATTTGTTAACATGTAATGTTAAGTTCAGGGGGTAGAGCTATCAAAAAGCATAAAGCTCCCAATTGTTCTTATGAGTATGCATCACCTCAATATTCATAGAGATAGGAATAAGAGCATTCCACTATTCAAATAGATGATTAACATCAAAATAAATTTGTAATATATTTTTAGCTTTTCCACCAAGTTGCATATTTAATGTAAATTATCATTTCCTGAGTAAAGCCTCTCAAGGAATGTCTATAAGTCCTTAACTATTTTATAATGAATAGTATTATCCTCAACTTCACTTGCCAAGGTATAACATAAGAGGCCAAACAAACATCAGTCTTCCCCCATCTATTTAACTTTTGTGCTATCTGTAAGAGAATCTGAAGTGAGGTGATCTACTCTTTCACCCTTAAATAAATATTCAGCAACTCTCATCCAAGCACAATACTATCTATCTTCTGCATCTAACTTCTAGTCAGTAATTTTACCAAATGTTAGGATCAGATATGAGAAATGTGTTTTAAATTTTAATTTTCCATCATCCCCATAGATAAAATTTTTGTTTTTGATATTTGGATCAGAAACAGAGTCACCCATCACAAAATTTTTAGCCAAAATTCTGAAAAAAAAAAACCAGAATTGCCAAAAAAAAAAAAACCATAGCAAAAGTTTGCAAACCAAAGATTTGACCACACAGAGAAATGTGATGGCTACTGGAGAAGTTGCAAGAGTAAATGTGTTGCTGGAGCATGCCTCATGTGCTGCCACACACTACCAAAGTCCTCTACGTGTGGTCCTTACATGCTACCCAAAACAAATGCATGTGATGTACACGCCGCCCAGTCTAGATCGCTATTCATCAATCTGTTACCTAGTCAACCCATTTTGTATTTTCTACAGCACACGCTCCAAATCTCTCCGAATAAATCTAATTTCCTCTGTGCGTGCTTCTAGAGAGATCCCATTTTTTCCAAAATCAACAACTAACAACTATCACAAACACTATATCTAGACACTAGATATGTACCACCAAACCTGCAATGTAAAAATTGCCACCAAATAGAAATTACTATAACTCACGACATTAAAAAGAGAAAGAAGAAGAAGAGGGAGAAAGAATAAATTTTGTTTGATTAGGTTGGAGAGAAAGAAAATATCTAGGGTTTAGAAAGCTCTAGATACTATGTTAAGAAAGGAAACCATAAGGCCATGCTCAACAATAAAGCAAGCATATCTATTTATATTGAAAAATATGTTCACAAAATAAGATCACAATACGTCTATAACTTATTGACTTATCTAGGCTCATAACTTAACTAACCTATTTACTAACAATAACCAATATATTGAATGTTATAGTTAGAGTAACAAAATTCTTAAACAAAGCTGGTATCCATAATGGTATAGTGGTATTAATTGTTGCCTTTAGAACTTGTTCCCATCAGTGTTTCAGGTTTGAATTCAAAATGTTGTCTGTACATGTGTTAAATAGCTTATTATTCCTAAAACATTTGGGAGGAATGCAACATAATATAAATTGAAGGAAAATTATAAGTTTTGTGTATGTGTGTATTGATCAAACTAATGCCTACAAACTAGATGTGTATCATTTTCTTTAAATACCAACTATTAAGTTTTCTCTTGTAACTCTGTTGAGTACTTTCTTAGGGACTTTCTATATTCAAATTTCCTTCCTTAATTAATTTGGTGTTTTCTTCTTTATTGTTTATTCCTCTTTAATGAAGCAAGATTTAATAAATAGAAGTTTAAGTTTGGTGGCGTACACAGTGTTTTCCCTTTTGTTCCTTCAATTCCTTTAACTACTTTATTGGTGAATTAGATGTTTTCTCACTACTCAAGTAATTTGCTTGGAGTTCCTAGATATCAAATTCTCCACTATTTTGGTCATTTGGCTTCCTTATTCTCTTTTCTACTTGTTGACGATGAAATCTGATTCGTATGGATGACCCAAACTTTAGTCAATGGAAGGAGTTCTGGGATCAAATGATGTTCTTAAAGTAAAGATGTCAGAGGACCAAGAGGATGAAAGAGGAAGAAGACAATCAGTTTAACATGATTTGGCTAAATCCAGGCAGTACCAGACCCTACGTTCACGGCAGAAGTTTTATTAATATAGATTAATTTGTAAAGTTTCTGCTTACAAGATTGTCCCCTCTTTTTCTTTGCTAACAATGTAAGCCTATTTATAGAGGAAGGAGGGGTTACATATATTAATTACAAGCTACAGTTGAGTTACATCAAATAACAAATGAGAAAAGACAGTAAAGGGGCTACAATCTGGCTGTTGCAAAAAGTAGGCTACTGAGCGGTCCCCCTAGGCTGGCAGTAGACTTGTGTCTATCGCTTGATCCCCTGGATAGGGGGTCTATGACTTGAAGGCATCGCAGGTTTTTACTGTGGTGAGCATTACTGTAGCGAGGAGGCGATCTCGAGCGGAGTGGCTGATGATTCGGTCTCGTGACTTCTTCACCAGTTCATCCCTAGTGGGGGAAGTTATCTCATGGGATGTGTCTGGACCTCCTCGCAGCGTCGTTGTGATACGACGAGCGAGGCAGGGCTTGGCGCTTAGGATTACTTTGCTGCTGTTGCTTATGGGATCATGGGGCTTAGTCTTCTTTATGCTCGTAGGTTCGTCCTTACGAGGCAAATTTCTGTATACAACATAAGCCCCCCAACTCTCGATTTGCTTTACGGATCAGGAGTTGTTTGTTTCCGAGGCTCGATTCATATCTTCAGTCAGTGTCCTTCTTTGACTGAGATATCATGTCAGATATCTTTTCGTTCTGCTTTAGGCCATACCTTTCCCTATTTGCCATTTTTGGCCGTTGGCATGGCATTGTGGCTCGTTTCAAACCATTTGATGAAGATCAGATCAGATTTTCTATGGATTCTTCAAAGGGCTGAGCGGGTCTATTTATAGCTTGGGGCGTTCTTCTTTCATCCCAGAAAACTTAATGGAGGAGACTAAAGAGCCCTCGTGTTTTGGTGTCTTGGCTTCCGATGAAGCTTGGTGGAATATGGATGGCCTGTTGCAGGGTGGCGGGAGACATGGATAGCCCGTTACAGGTGGCTCCGGCACAGAATCTGCCTGGCGGGCTCCTACGAGCTTCTCACAGTGTCTTCTGGCCACCTGCTCTGGTCGTTGCTTGTGGCATTACTATCTGGCTAGCCAGCTTTTATGACTTTTGGATTTGCTCTGGGTCTGGCTCAAGAGGACATGCCAGAGGAATAAGTAGGAGGAACTCTAGAGCTGCTGCTCTTTTACGAGCCCGACGACTGGTAGCTAGCTTTTTGGCTACTTTTTGTATGAATGGTAGGCTTCCAGTCTTCTTCCCCTGATATACCGTCACCTCGCTTGTTGAGGTCTGTACGTGGGATGAGTTCTTCTCCTTTCAAAAACTATAATGAATGCTTCACGCATTATTATATCTAAACTCATGATAACTTAATGAGAATTTCTTCTTTCAGCCAGTCGGCTATGTTTCCATCATTTTTTCTAACTACTTAACTTAATGCGAGAGAGAGATATCGCGAGTGAGCCACGCTTAAGAGATCTCATTTGAGATTTGAGAGATACGTCCACATGAGAGCTGTGGGAATTTAATTTCATGAAAGCTGTGAGAAACTCGTCCGTATGAGAGCTGCAGGAAACTTGTCCACATGAGAGCTGCGGGTGATGATGACTTTATTTTGACAATGGTGAGGTGAAAACCATTCGCTGAGTTTTTATTTTTTTGTATTCACGAGGTAGGCTCAAGGGTCGTCTCACCCTCAGTTTTGTTTTCGTAGCCACGAGGTAGGCTTAAGGGCCGTTTCATCCTCGGGCATTGCGAGGTAGGCTCAAAGGCCGTCTCACCCTCGGTTTTGTTTTCAAAGCCATGAGGTAGGCGCAAGGGTCATCTCACCCTCGGGCATTGCGAGGTAGGCTCAAGGGCCGTCTCACCCTCGATTTTATTTTCGTAGCCACAAGGTAGGCTCAAGGGCCGTCTCACCCTCGATTTTGTTTTCGAAGCCACGAGGTAGGCGCAATGGCCATCTCACCCTCGGGTGTTGCGAGATAGGCTCAAGGGCCGTCTCACCCTTGATTTTATTTTCGTAGCCACGAGGTAGGCGTAAGGGCCATCTCACCCTTGGGCATTGCAAGGTAGGCTCAAAGGCCATCTCACCCTCGGTTTTGTTTTTGTTTTTGTAAAAGTTGTTGGCTTGAGATAAGTTTGTGGAGAGATACTATAGCGAGGTGAAAACCATTCACTATAGTGAGTTTTGTTTTTTGAGGCTACGCTGTAGCGAGGTGAAAACTGTTCGCTGTAGCGAGTTTGTAAAGATAAGGAGAAAACTCTTGTCTGTATAGTGCTTTGGCCAATCGACAATTTTCATTGATTCAGTATGCAACAGCTGATACAACTAAACATTATCAAGAAGTTACAGGATTAGAATATGATCCTAACGAAGGGCTCAGGCTCTTGGGTGATAACTCATTGAGCTTGCTGAGCGCACTGTCCCGACGGTCTTATCATGTAATCCTGTAATCGACCCCTTCTGATGAAGTCTTTTATGGCATCTTTTAGCATCTGACACTCTGAGGTGGTATGTCCAGCCTCATTATGATAAGCACAAAATCTACTTTGGTCTCTGGATTTAGGGGATGTCCTTAATGGCCGGGGTTTCCCAAAATCCTCGTTATGCCTTGCCGGGGCAAAGATTCTGTCCTTAGTGTCTGACAGGATGCTATAGCTCTCGAAGCGGTCTTTGGGTCATTGAGGTTTTGCCTTCTTTGCGAGATGAGAAGTGAGGCTATCATAACTCTCGCTACCCCTATTTTTGCTTGTGATGGGACCACTATGGCCCGTTTTATGCTTGGGTTCCTCCGTTCTGAAGGCTTCTTCCTATCTTATTTGCTTGGTCGCCCGATCATAAAGTTCAGCGAGGTCTCGAGCGGGGGACTTATAGAGGCTCCTGTACAACTTGTCGTCTTTGTGAAGTCCCACTGAGATGGCAGTTAAACACTTTCCTCTAAGGGATTTTCCACGGAGTTGGCCTCGTGCCTGAACCGGGCCAGATAGTCTTTAAGCGACTCGTCCCTGCACTGAAAAATCATGGCAAGGTGGCAAGGAGGTGTAAGTTACTTTTTCAGTGCTCGATATTGGTCAACAAACTTCCTTTGATATTCCTCCCAGCTATCGATGCTGCACGAAGGGAGGCGTCTGAACCAGGCACGAGGTATTGCCCCTAGCGTGACGGGAAAGACACGGCACTTTTCCAGGGGGTCGATAGTCTGGAGGTCCATTTGAGTATTGAACACATCCAGGTAATCGCTTGGGTCACTGTTCCCGTCATACAACGGGATGGCGGGTACTTTGAGTTTCTGCGGGAGAGGTTACTTCCCGATCTCCACAGAAAATGGCGAGGTATCCCCATAGCGAGGCTGATTGCTTTGATGTTGATGGTGCTCCTCTAGCTGTTTCATCCTTTGGAGAACTTCTTCCATCGTCGATTGTTGTCCTTCATGATAGGGAACAGAGCTTTCTGCCTACTGCAAGCCCTCCAATTGCTGACTGTCAGGGTCATCGCAGACATCTCTCTGAGCTTCTTCACGAAGCTGTTGGAGTTAAGCTATGACTTCATCTTGTCTTTGGGCATTTTATGCTTGTGCCTGAGCAAGCACCTTGACAGTCTCAGCCAATTCTTTGACTGTGTTTTCAAGTCCTGATCGGGATCGATCGGGCATTTGCACCTCTTAAGTTTCAGGCGCAATGGTGTGCTAAGAAGCTAGAGCTATAGAACTCTGAGTTGTTCTTCCTCTGGCCATGATTAGGCTACAATGGAAACTTCAGGAAGCAGAAGGATCCCCACAGATGGCGCCAAAATGTTGACGGTGAAATCTGGTTCGTATGGACGACCCAAACTTCAATTAATGGGAGGAGTTCTGGGATCCAATGCTGTTCCTGAAGTAAAGATGTCAGAGGACCAAAAGGATGAAGAAGGAAGAAGACAATTAGTTTAACATGATTCGGTTAAATCTGGGCGGTACCGGAACCTATGTCCACGGTGGAAGTTTTATTAATATAGAGTAATTTACAGAGTTTCTGCTTACAAGATTGTCCTGTCTTTTTCTTTGCTAACAATGTAAGCCCATTTATAAAGGAAGGAGGGGTTACATGTATTAATTACAAGCTACAGTTGAGTTACATCAAATAATAAATGAGAAAAGATAGTAAAGGGGCTAC
>JANHAO010030490.1:0-10129 GCA_026873985.1 Saraca asoca | reverse complement strand
CATAAGCACAGAAATAATGTAAGTGGTTCATGAAATAAACTAAACCGCCAAATTATATTCCAAATAGAATCTCACAACATAACCCGTGTGAAATACGACTGCTCCATTGTGTCCACAAAATATTACAGAAGCATTTGAAGTGAACCAAGAAAAAAATATAACATGGCCCGAGAAACCAAGTCATAGAAAAACCCTACTTCAAACACATGGTTCTATCTTCAGCTCCTTAAAATCCACAATTATGTAATAACAAGGAAAATCTGCCTTGGTTTTTATCAGCAGCCAAATGAGCATAAAGAAGAATGAATTTATAATGAAATAAAAGAAGAAAAAACATTAGACAGATAGAATTTTAGATCTGGTAATAGAAAAATATGAACAGAACAGATGCTACATACCATGATGGAAGCGAATTTCAGAAAACTCAAAGCAAGTTAGAAGTTTAGCAGCAGCAGCCGAAGAGAAGGGGCAGGCACTAGGTTCTGAGCGGCGAGAGAGAGAGAGTGAGAGAGAGGGTGAGCAGTAAATCTGTGGAGATGGTTATAAAAGGGTTTATCTTCGACCCGGCCCAAATGACCCTGCTGGATCATAAGATAAAGTCCAAATCTGCTTTTCATTTTTTTGTATGAAGATGGAGTCTGAATTATCATGGAAGAAAAATCTTGTGTATACACAAATCTTCTCACGTAGAGGGTGAGTTCATCCCATCTCTAGTTGTGAGACAACCCAAAGTTAAAATTGTACATCTAAGAATTATCTTATATATTTATTTCAAATAAAAAATAGTTTTATGATTTAAATTTTATCAAGGATTTGAGATTATAAATATTATAATTCATCTAATCTAGATTAATCTCAAATTAAATTAATCAATTTATGTATAAAACTCATAATTTGAGATTATTGAATTTTATGTTATTAAATAAATAATAGTTTAATTCAAATTGAACTCAAATAAAATTATTAAAAAATTTAAATTATGATTTTGATATTAAATTTTTATAAAATTTGTAAAATCTATTGATGGATAATCCTCAAGTGAATGAATATTTTTATTACTACAAGAAAAATTATAAATTTGAGCCGGTTATATAGAGGAAAAAAAAGTTCAATAAAAAGTTATTATTCATCACCTTAAAAAAAATTGAAATTGTGTGTTTTTTTACGCCAAAGGAAGCAATTTGCATTCAATGACCTTTTTTGTTTTACCAAATAGCATGAGTTGGAGTTCCTATTTGCGATAAGATAAGCCCTGTGCTTCGACGTCACATTCTCTTCTCCAGTTACCATCAAATTGCCATGGAAGCCACTCTTCTGAGTTTCCCGTCTTCCAAAGCCCCAACTTTTCAAATTCTGAACCGACCCGTTAACCCATTACTCTCCTCCTCCAAACCCAACCTTCCTTTCACAACCCAACACCGCCGTTTCCCTTCAATCCGTGCCGCCATTTCTCGCACCAAGAAGGAAGAGACAGTCGAAACAGTGCGTGAACAGCTCGAAAACTGTTACCTCCTCGCCGGCATTAATTACAAAGGTTTCACTGTCAAGCAATTCCAGGATCTGCGGAAAAGCCTTCCCGAAACAACGAAGCTACTTGTCGCGAAGAATACTCTGATTTACAAGGCTGTCGAGGGCACTCAATGGGAGTCACTGAAGCCATGTATGAAGGGAATGAATGCTTGGCTCTTTGTTCACACTGAGGAAATTCCAGCCGTACTTAAGCCTTACAGGGATTTTCAGAAGGAGAGAAAGCTTGAAGATAATGATTTTACTGGTGCCGTATTTGAAGGGAAATTCTATGGGCCTGACGAATTTAAAAAGTTGGAATCTTTGCCTTCCCGAGCTGAGGTTTATTCCAAATTGTTGGGTTCGTTGCAGAGTCCGGCGTCAGCTCTGGTGAGCACATTACAAGCGCCGGCCAGAGAATTGGTGATGGTTCTGAAGGCTTATGTTCAGAAGCTGGAAGAAGAGGGTGGTGGGCAATAGTTGCTGATGCTGATGGGAATTGTTGTAGTTGTAAGTGTAATTTCGATACCCTTTTGTTCATATGAATTCTCTTTGCTATTATATGTAGACTGATGTGATTTGCTTATCCCAGAAAATGAGGGAATTCAGTGATCATGTGAGAAAATTGGAATCAAGGAATGGATTTTTTTAGAAGTATGAACAAAGATTTATATTTCAATTGTTGATGCTGAAATGTTTGACTTGATTTAATTGTGAGTTGAATATTTGGTTAATAGTTATTTAATGCACAGACAATTCTGCTCCTGTTTCCCTCGTCTGGTGAACTTGTGTAGCTTGCAATGAATCTATAGTTAGAGGGAGTTTGTATATTTGATTTGAGTCAAGTGTGAGTATGTATATTTGATTCCTTAGAATTCATTTATATTTTAGCCTTGCTCTTGGACATTAAAGTTCATAGTTCATTCTGAAAGCATTGTGTTCAAATGAGGTCATCCCAGTTGCGGCTGCACAGTGAAAGTTGAGGAAAGATATCTGTTTCACTAAGGTCCGGAAATTTTGAAGAAAGCCATCCCTTTTCTTAAATTCGATTAGGTGTGCATTTGATTTCCTAGAAATTAATTTGCATGTTAGTCTTGGACACTGCATTCGTTCTAAATGCATTGCGCTCAGTTGAGGTATCCCAATTGGAGCTACAGTTAGAGACTTAGGCTATTATTGTGGGCATATGTGGAGGAATGAAGTGAAAATCAGGCTGAAATATGAGGAAAGTCTGCCATTTTATTATGTTCACCACATTTTTGTTCCTTCATGGCATCCATTTCAGGAAAAATATTTGAGTGTGGACCAAATTTCGGTGAGGGGACTCCTTGTACTATATTGCCAAGTATGGTTCATTGGTTTGTGGACTGTATACTGCGTAGACCAAATGCATTGTGCTCAAATGAGATCATCGCAGTTGTGGCTGCACACTGAAGGTTGAGGAAAGATATCTATTTCGCTATGATCCTGAAATTTTGAGGAAAGCTATCTATTTTCTTGAATTTGAATTAGGTGTCCATTGGATTTCTTAGGAATTAATTTGTACGTCTGTATTAGACACTGCTTTCATTCTAATTGCATTGTGCTCAGTTGAGGTATCCCAGTTGTAGCTATAGTTAGAGACTTAGAGAAGCTATTATTGTGGGAATATGTGAAGGAATGAAGTAAAAATCAGACTGAAATTTTGAGGTAAGTCTGCATTTTATTATGTTCACCACACTTTTTATTCTTTGCATTACGCATCCATTTGAGGAAAAATATTTGAGGGTGGAACAAATTTGAGTAAGGGGATGCCTTTTATTGCATTGCCGGTATGGTTTGTGTGGACTGTATACTGTGTAGGCTGAGATAGAAATGAGCACTAGTGTTGCAGTCTGGTGGGCAAGCAGTCAATCTTGCTATCGCATCTGAATTTTTTGAGCAGCACTTCAATTTGCTGAGAAGTGCGTGTATATGGCCTTCACTATCTGGAAACATAGAAATGCGGCAATTCATCAAAAACTGGATGCAACCCTTGAAGAACTCATGTCATAGATGGCGACTGTGTTTCTGTGATAGCTTCTTCCACCATTGTCTCTGAATCCCTGTCGTTGGAGCAAGGAGATTAACATGGCTGCCACCCTTCGTCTTGATGCCCTGTTTTTCTTAATCAGACTATTGTTGAGTGATTGAGGCCATAACAGTTGTTTCTCAGCCTCCGTTGAGGGAAATTGCCACAATTATCTCAGACATTCAATGTTGGCAGTTATTGTGATCAATCTCTGATTCTGCAAAAATATCTTGCGGGAAGTTGTGCCCTCATGGATGGGTCTTTTAGGCCCAGCAAATAATAAAAGTAGGAATTTTTTGATATAGCTTGACCAAAATAAATAATTAGTTGATTTCAAGACATATAAAACAGCAGCTGAACTATAAAAATGAATTTTGGTATGACTAGGTTGATGTATAAGTATCTCATATTCTTTGAGGCAATTCATTCCATTTTTTAGGCCATTTATGCGATTTACTCGGATACCTCTAAAAATACTAGTAATTGCCCATATTTTATAACCCAAATTGACTAGTGTTAATGTTAGTAACCCGAATTGGCCCAAAAAAAAAAAAAAAACAAAAGAGAAGAAAAGAAAAGAGAAGGGAATGAGACCAATTAAATTCTGATAATGCCACAAAAAATTTGTAATTTGTGTAGAATGCACGAGAAGTAGTTTCTGTAAAAGATATAAGGGAACAATGCAAATTATTCTCTTTAATTTTGAAATAATTATATTTAATATTGATAACTATTAATTTTTACAATTATAAATAATTTCAAGTATATTTATAAGCAATAAATTTAATTTATGTAAGACATTTTACCATGACTTCAAGAAGATTATAAATGTCATATATATCAATATAAAGATAAAAATATAAAAATTATAATCATATATTTTCTACTTATATTGAACAAGTAAATCATATCAAAATAATCAAAATATAATTTTTTTCATCTATTAACCTAACTCTTGTATTACGCCCATTTTTGTTACTCTTATCCTAAGACGCCTATTATTACGTTGATACACTTGTTATCAGTACTATATTATTACGTTGATACACTTGTTATCAGTACTATATTATTACGTTGATACACTTGTTATCAGTACTATCTTTAGTGTAAGGTATATTTGACTCTTCTGAAGACATTCGAGCAACAAGGGATAAACGTCCACATATTCAGTGTAAAAGGAAAACGAAGGCAGGTACAGAATGAGACCTTGTCCTCTGACAGGCTGTAACAAAATCACACACATATAAACTGGGGTAGATTCCTAGAAGTTCAAATTATTTTAGACAGTACACGAACAAATAACTCGGGGGCTCCCGCATTGTTAAAAAGAACATATAGGCCCCCGCAATGTTAAAAAGAACAAATGGATGGCTGAAGCTTAATAGTAACACCACCAATCTGAGCAACTAACATATTACAAAATCGAATCCCAACTGTGTCTTGTATGTTCCTCTATCATGCAACAAAATCTCCTGACGAATATGAAGCTTCAAGTTAGTTTAATGAAGCACCATGGAGGACGAACCAATTTCGTCCTTCAAGAATTTTGGAGAGTTATGTTATTTATCTGACAATTTGAACAATTGTAATATAATCAATTGTAAATTTTATTCTTGTCAATGTCTTTGCTGTAAAACCATCCCCAATAGTTGCAGTAGCAGCCATGTTCAGATGAAGCATCAAGTTCTTCACTCCAAAACCAAACCTTTTTTCATAGACTCATAAACCATGTAAGTGATACTTGCAGATGGAACAACTTTGAGCAGGTTAGGAAATATTCCTTTGTAGAATCCCCTGATACCTTCATGTTCAAAGGTTCTCCTGAATACATCAGCCATTCCCTTAGAAGAAGTACCAGTATTAGAGCGCTGAGCCTGCATTCTGAGATCAACAGATGTGTCACTTGAACAGCCAAAATGACATATAAGTCGTTAGTGATCAAGTCAACTTAGATGCTTTACAAGCTGCAAGTTTGTTTACCTTGTTCTAACAACCTGCAATGGGTAAACGCATGTTGCTCCAAGGGCTCCAGATAACGTTCCACATCCCAGTTGTATAAGAGGACCAGGTTCTACAGAAATTCTCAGAATTTTAACATACATAGAACTAAAAGAATACCTGTTACACAATATGACATACAAAGGGGTTTATTACCTCCATCATGAAGGATATACTTTTTAGACATATCTTTGAAGGTTTCGTATGCAGCAAGATCTATGCCAGCATAAGGTATAATTCCAAGAAGAGAAGGAATCAGTCCCCTATAAAATGCCCGAGGTCCTTCATGAACCCATATATCTTTTGATAGGGTTCCAACACTAGGAATTCTTCCACCTTCACAAGTATAGGTTTGTACTCGTGTTTTAACAAGATCCATAGGATAGATTGCAGTTTGAGCTATAGCACCAGCGATTCCACCAGCTAACAAGCGCCCCATAGTGCTAATATCAGCCTTTTCCTCTTCTCCTTTGGCATTCACAATAATGGTCTTTAGCATCTCATAGGTATAAAATTTAATAGCACTTTCAGGGGCCACCTTAAGGACATTTAAGCCATTCCCTCGAAAAAAACCCAACCCACCACCTTCTTTCCATATATGTTTAATTGCAGGCATTATATGAGCTCGTGTTGTTTGGACTTGCAATATAACCTTTATACGGTCAAGGGGTGCAGTGGCTGTGCGTGATGCTGCTCCTGCTACTCCTCCTGCAATGAGATATCTACTTGCATGGATGTGCTTACTGATACCTGCAGGGATAACAGTCTGTTCACCAATATCAACCAGGCACACCCGCTCCAGATAATGGTAAATGTTCTCAATGGTGGCCTCATGAGGGTAAAGCAACAGAAAATCCCTCCATTCTTCAAATGTTATAACCCCATTATTGTCCTTATCAACACGCTCGACAAATCGGGCAAGTTCCTCATCATCTATTTGAATCCCTACAATAGAGAGACTAGTGTGGCTTATAGAACGAAATGAAAACCAAAGTACAAAATAAAATCAAGAAAACAAAGTAACAGAAACTTGCTGTCCAGCTCACACATTTACAACCAAGATAGAAATAAAAGGCATTTTTTGTGTACTTTAAAAATTGGGGAGATGGAGTTGGAGACAAAAATGAAGCTATAATGCAACATCAGCCTATGTCATTGTAATCAGAACTACTGATAATCAGAGTCTAGAGGCAGGTATATCAGTCAGTCAACAAGAATAAATAGGGGAAGATTTTTCCTTTAACAAAGTTCAAGGGGGTTTTAATTTTTCCTTTCCCTTCAACTGTCCACGAAGTAACTGGGGCCTTTATAAGAAAGCAAACTATATATAAATGATTTCAACAGAAGGTAATGTGTTAAGGCAAATTGTCATTCACACCATTAGATGCCTACATTTGCATGGGTGATTATGCATCTCTGGGTTTCACACACATCACAAGAGAATAAGCTTACACTGCCGTTGATGTTTTACTCTAATCATCAAAATAACACAATGAAGTCTCTTGGCTCCACGTTAAATTTTGTAGCATAGGTTGCTGCTGAAGATCAAGAAAGACAATGACAATATTGAGAGGATGTTCTTTTCTATATGTATTTATACAACTACTTTAACCAGTCAAACCATGGAAACAACAAAATTCGCAACTAAACTTAGAATCACCATTGTAGGATCCTAGTCTACCAAAACCTGATGTCTCATTCCATTCTTTCAGAAACCAGGTTTCACGGATAATTAAATCCATAAAGTAAAATATCCACAATTTCAAATAGATATAGAAATTATACCATAGAGAAAAGAAAAAAGGATCTTGCTCACCAGAAAATTAATAACTTCTATTAAAATGATCAAGTTTGAATATTTTTGATGACTCAGCATTTTAGCACATGACAGAGATTATGCATTTACCTGCCTTTACAAGTGCCTCCCAGAGCTCTTCTGGCAAAATGCATCCATTATGTTCAACATCAATAGCTTGAAATATGCGGTAAAGCTCCAGCTCCTTATCATCCATGTACCTTTTGAACTCTTGATAATCAACACGCCCATCCTTATTGGCATCACAAGCATTTAACAAATCCTTGGCATACTTATACTCAGATGGTATTTGAAGCGCAGTGAGACCTGCCTCAATCTGGGCATAATCCAAATACCCAGCATTTGCGGTATCAAAGAGACTGAAAAGACTTCGAATTCTTAGCTCCCTCTCCTCCTTGGTCTCTTGGGATGCCAGCAGAACATGATCCATTGTCACTGGTCCTGGTTTCTTAACAGGGTTGCAACATTTTGATCTTGACTCCACATCGTTCTTCTGCTCCCGCCCCATTTAAACAGAGAGCTAGCAATTAGCATAACACACTTGTTTGAGTTGCCTTCCCCCACTTAAGAAAAGACCCCTTTGAGTAACACATTCAGTGACCGTCTCCCCCGAATTCAAATGCACTGCTGAAGATGACGATCAGAGATAGAACACAGAAAATAGCGCAATATAGCTCTACAATTCAAAATTAGAGGAAAAGTTAAACCAATTAAAATTGGACTAGTAATCCCGAGGAGAATCAATCAAACTCTCCTTCCAAGTAACGTAAATCAAATGTGATCAAAAGGCATAGTTAAAGCAACTTAGGCATTGATTGCAACAATTAAAATTCCGCACCAACTATTAAATACCATTATGTGATCGAATGAGGCAGCATATTCCACAATTCAACAATTGGAAATCAGAATTCAACAAAAACGCGGAAACGACTAGAAATGCAGCTGGAAGTAGAAACCGCGGGACTTTGAAGAACGTGGAAAACGGGGGTTTGAGTTCAGATGAAGAAGTTACTGTGAAAAATAAACAAGGCTACATGGACGGTTGCGCCGCCGTGAGCATCGGAAATGAATGCGTGAGATTATGCCCGGCGGTGAAGAGAATCGCCGCCGATACCCCAAACCTCAAAGAACGTGCCCGTCATCGAACAGAGAGAGAGAGAGAGATTTGGTTTGGGGAATGAAAAATGAAAAAAGAAAAAAAAATGTGATGGAAATGAATCGGACAGTGAGCGACAGAGAAATGCTTATAAATCTGAGATTTTTGTTGTTTTTATAATAATATGATATGATTTTAGTTTGGTAAGCATATTCTTTGATATTCGTTGTAGCGTGAGTTTTGCGGCCCTCACCATTGTAATAGATTCGAGCAGCGAGTCACACGAGTTGACTCGGAATCTTTTTGTCACTTTAAAGATTCTTAACATTAACAAGTAAAATATATCAGATTTCTTATACTTTAAAGTCATATACTAAAAATAAAATAAAATATATACATGATATTTTTCATCACAAACATTAGGCTTTGATGCATTTAATATAAATATTTTATTTTATTATAAATATTTTTAACTAATTTACTTTTTTTTATATAAAATTAATATATTTATAATTCATCAATTTTGATATTTTCAATAATAATATTTTTATTATAAATATAAGAATTTAAATAGAAATTAAAATAACAGTACATAATATTTACATATGTCATACTTCTTTTATATTTTATGATATATATTATTTATTTGTTAAATTGTATCAAATTCTGTAAATTTATGAATAAAAAAGTAAATAGATATAGATAAAGTGTAAATAATATAAAAGTACGACATTTTTACAAGTCAAAGGCTATATACACATGAAAATTTGATGTATTTTAAACTTTAAAAGTAAAATGATTTCCATAATTAAGTTTTAATTTTTGAAAAGATAATTAATGTTCTTCTATGATCACATTGAATAATGTTTTCCAATGATGGCCAAGTGAGGGTATTATGAAGAAAGAAAATGTACATTAAATATTACTCAATCACAACAAACCTATCATTAATAGAATTTTAGTTTGGAGATCTTGTAACGCTCAAAAACACATTATTATAACATACCTTATTAAATTATAAATTTAAATATTATATTTTTAAATTTAAAAAAATCATATGACATCCTCTCTAATTTCAAAACATATTCAAAATTTTTTTAAAACATTAAAAAAATATTACATTTAAATGTAAATTTAAATTTTTATTAATAAATGGTGAACAAAATATCTATATAATTCAAATTTAATAATACAAAATATTCTAAATGTTTTGAGATAAAAAATATGTTTGAATTGAATTTAAATGATTAAAATATGAATGATAAAAAATAAATTTTGACATAAATCCAATATTTTTTTAGATATTTGAACCTAATTGAAATATATTTTTTATCACAAAACGCTTAGAATATCTTATTTTGTATTATTTGAATTTATAATCATAATTTTTTATCATTTTATCAATGAAAAAATTAAAATTAGATTTTGTTGTGTACTGAAAAATGCAGCTCCCCGAGTATGAGCCCACAGAGATAACGAAGGTGAATCCTCGCGAGAAAGTCTCAAGATACCTCATTGTAAACGACAACGGTAATGGTAGTCGCAAGCGCTCGCTCGATCATGGTTCGAGGGGTCATTCTCCGACGACAGCACGACTCGACAAGCAATGGGTTCGAAGAACGGCCCAGCGATCGCTCTACTCGCGCTCGCCCTCCCAGCGACT
>JANHAO010030489.1:0-10138 GCA_026873985.1 Saraca asoca | reverse complement strand
TAATCATAACAAGGATCCCTAAAATGATTAATAAGTCCTATGCAGAACTCAGCCACAAACAATCCATCAAGATCTCAATGCATTGCTTAGTTTTCATATCCTCTTCTAGAGGTCATTATCAAGATCTCAATAACCATATTAATATCTAAATCAAATTTATCCATTCAAATTAGATATCATAGTAAAATCAAAGAGGAAAGGAGAGAAAGGGCCAGCAATTGAATGCAAGATGAAAGAACAAGATCTTAACATAAATCTTCAAGTCTATTAACCCTTGTGCTGATTATAAGATTTAGCCTTCCATCGAGGCATGAAAATGTAGAGAAAAATGAAGAAAAATGTCCTACACTATTGCTACTAGAAACTAAGCTAAAAATTACACTAAAACTACTTAGAGAAACTAAACTAAGAAGCCAAAACAAAAAGGTCTTGCCTGGGTAGAAGAAGCTGGCTGCATAGTTGGTGGAGCAGGTAGAAAGCTGGTCTGGTTGCTTCTGCCTTTACCCTTGCATGTTCTGCCCATTTGTAGACTACATTCTTTGCTTCTTCTTTTGGCTTACTGCTTTCCAACTGGTTGAGTGTTTGCTGGATCAAATGATGGTCAATTGGGCTCAAGATCCATACCAATTGGGGCCTTAAAACTCCAACTCTGCAGAGGCCCATTTTGCAGCAGTTCTACCTCTGTGTTGTATCCAATTTTGCACGCCCATAATGGTCCATTCAGCTTTGGAAGTCTTCATAGGAAATGTGTCATTTTGTCTTATCTTCCATATGGGCTTAGTTTGACCTCAATTGGACCTGTATATCTCCAGATATGGCTTGATCAGTACACAAAGGTCAGGTTGCCTGAGACAGTATTCTAGTCTTGATTTCAACTCCAATTTTAGATAGCCAATTACGTGATTCAGCCTTGGGGGTCTTCATGAAAGTTGTATATCCATGTCTTATCTTTATACAAGACAAGAATCACTTAAATTGGGCAAGCATAACTCATGTTATGATCAGATTACAGAAAGTGTTCAAAATGGCCAATTATGCAGAATTTCGTATAATGTATCCAATTGACATGACACTATAAATACATGCTAACACAACTGGAAATAAGTCATTTTGGACCTTAAAATGCTAAGTGAGAGGACAATTAATTGAGTAAAATATTTTGTTATCAGTGGGTATTCGGCTATTCTTGATCGAATAGTTAAGAGAAAATAAGGTTGCCACGCCAATGGTGGAGAGCAAGTATGGCCTGGTGCATACAAAGTGAAAGATTTGAGTTTGAAATGACAACACTACAAAAATTATAGGCGAGGACCTTGCCAGCAAACTACAACTCTCAGTCTATGAAGTAGACTATGAGTTGGGGGGCTGATGTTATGGGTATTTTCTAGTACCATGAGAAATGGGCTGGTGAAGGCCTAGTAGTAGACAAGTCTAGAAGGAGGAAGCCCAACTCACCTGGAGACTAAGGTCACTAGGCATAAGCCCCAGGTCACCATCCACGAGCTCGGAGTAAAGGGCACAAGGAAAGCCCAAGGCAATAACCCTGGCTTACTAAGGGACAAGCTCCATCTTGCTTAACCACCAGATCACTATCCGCGAGCTCAAATCATGCAAGCTTGATGTCATTGGTTGAAGGCTAGCAGCGTCCCCAGAGCAAGAGTCCCAGCTCGTGGGATGCAACACCTCTCACCTAACCATGAACTCACTGTGATCGAACCTGGAGCAAACCCCCTCTCTAAAACTTAACTTGAGGGGCCAGTCTATAAATAGCAACTTGTGGGGCCCACCCATAGAAAGTAGTCTGTAAAAGTAGATTTGCAATAGTTTAGACTGTCTTATACATTTATTATTCGATGTAACAGATTTATAACTTGTAAAATTACATTTGTAACCTCTCAGCCTCTATAAATGGGGGAGAAGCAGATGCAATAGGCATCTTGATCTCTACCATATATATTGTAACTTTGCTCATTTTTCTCCAAATCAATTAAAGCTACTGTGGACGTAAGAATCCCAATATAGGATTTTGGCCGAACCATGTTAAAAAACCTATTTGTTCTTATTGTTCTTCCTCTTCATCTCTTCATCTTTCATTTATATAACCAGATTGCAACTTGGGGTGTCAAGAACACAACTAGTTGACTGAAGTTTGGGCCTTACCAAATTTCATCATTAACAATCTACAAACACATTATTCTTGTTAGGGAAGACTTTATCTCACATTCTATGTGGGAATACATGAAATAAAAACCAATGGTAGATGGAATTGTTGTATCCTTGGGGAGAGCTTGTCAAGACCATCTGCATCGGTTGAGGAAGAAATTCATATGATGATGTAAAATCACCTTAAGGGAAGTGACAATGTGCCCTAGCCCTTTGATATTGACTTTAATTTCTTTTCTTGTATTTTTCATTTAACATTTTATTATGGATTTTGATCAATTTCTATGTATTTATCCAACAATTTTGAGGCAATTTAATCACTTATGGAGCTTACCACTAAAGTGAATAATGGAGTAGTTGTTGGTGACTTAAACAAACATTTTTGTTTCAAAGGAGTTGACTTTAAGAGATGACAAGGAAGGTTTTGTTCTACCTAAATTTACTCAATGTCTCCTATGTACTTACTAAAAAAAATCAAAAGAAAAAAATTAACTACTAATATAAGTAAAGAAGAGAACCAACACCTTAAGTAAGTTGCAAAATGTGAGAAAGATGAGTACAAGTGTTGCTATTATTTATTAAATTGTCTTTATGATGAATCTTAGACTATTATAATCATACTTACTCCACCACAAAGAAAAGTTGGAAAACTTTATAGAAAAAACATGATACTGAAGAGGCTAGTGCAAAAAAGAATGCAATAAGCCGCTTCTTCCATTATGAAATGGTGGATACTAAGCTAGTGGTGGATTAAACACAAGAATTCTAAATAATTGTGCATGAAGTGATATCTGAAGGAATTTTAATTGAAGGCAATCATTTGTTAGCTATAATTGTTAACAAGCTTTGATTGTCATGAAAATAATTCCAAAAGGCTTTACATCACAAGCAAAAAGAAACATTGTTGAAAAGTCTCATTATATGGATTCATGTCAAAAAAGAATAAAGACACTAAGATATTATCTTCTCTTAAAAAGATGATAATTATTCTCCCATAAAGTTAAATGGTCTTAGCTCTAATGCTAACTTGCCCAGTTCTCAAAATTTGAAGACCAATGCACAATTGAAGCCTAAAAGGGAAAATTATGAAAAAAAAATAAAACAAAAATCATTTTTGTTAAAAGAAATGATACTTCACCCAAAATAATGTACCACCCTACAAAGTAGCCTAAAATTCTGATGAAGGATGTTTTTTGTGTGAAAAAATTTTGAATTTTGCAAGACTTTGTAAATTCTCGAGACATGCACCTGTTGTACAAGCTAATGTGACCATGGAGCCACTTGTGGTGATGATTATAGAAATTAATATTGTTTAAGGCTCTAAGGGTTAGTGAATAGATTTTGGTGCATGAAAAAAAAAACCTATGTCTTTCGTTCTTTTGAATATGGCTAGCTTCAAACATGTCATTGAGTTTGATAATTATGTAATCTCAAAGAATGGGGTCTTCATGGTGAAGGGTTATGCTTGTGATGGTATGTTTAAGTTAAATGTTGAAGTAAATGAAAATGTATCAGTTTCAGTTTACATGATTTCTTCCATCAATTTCTAGCATGAATGTCTATCATATGAATCATGAATATGTGTAAAGAATAAGTAGCTTGGTAATTATTCTCAAATTGAATAAGAATTTTGTAAAATGTGAATTTTGCATGATGACAAAAATTTCTAAAAAATCTCATAAAAATGTCAACAGAAATTCTAAAATTTTAGATTTAATTTATTTAGATATTTATTTATTTGAAGGAATTTTAACAAATGGTGAAAGTAGATACCTTATTACTTTTATAGATGATTTTTCAAAATATACTTATATATATTTGATAAAGCATTAAAATGAATCCTTTGCAAAATTCAAAATATTTTTGAATGAAGTTGAAAATATTTTTGGAAGAAAAATAAAATGTTTACAAAATGATAGAAGTAGGGAATATCTATTTTTAAAATTTGACATTTTAATTCAATAATTGGGAATATTTCATGAAGTTACCTCTCCTTATTCTCATGCATAATGATGTTGCCAAAAGAAAAAATAGAACATTAATTAATTTGACTAATGCAATACTTGTACACTCTAAAGTTCCTTTATATTTTTGGGGTAAGACAGTTTTATGTGCTTGTTATGTGCTTAATAAATTGTAATCAAACTCCATTTGAATTATAGAAAGGACATAAGCCTAACTTCAATTTTTTTTGAGTTTGAGGGTGTTTGGCACATGTGAAAGTTGTTGATCCAAAGACAAATACATTGTGTGCTTAAGCTTTTACTTGCATTTTTATTCAATATTCTTTGAATATTCCTATTTATAGATTTTATGATCTTGATAGTCATGTTATAATTAAATCAATTAATGCTATTTTTTATGGGAAAAAATTTTCCTTTTAAATTGAGAAATAGTAAGGATCAAGAAAATCTTTTAAGTCCAAGTTCTTGTACTTCTTCTTCATTAAGTTTGTGGAAGTTGAGCTCGTTACTTTAGCTATAGCTAGTGAGGAGACTAACTAGTTAAGAGACTTATTAGGTGGAATTTCCTTTTACAAAAAATTAGTACCATCTATTTCAATTCATTGTGATAGTACTTCTATAATTGGTAGAGTATAAAACCATTATTATAACCAAAAATTGAGACATTTAAGGAGAAAACATAGTTTGGTGAGAACATATTTGGCAATGGTACCATTAATATGGCTTAAGTGAACACAAGTAAAAATCTTGTCAATCCTTTGCGAAAGGCTCTACCTAGTGAAAAAGTTGTGAACACATCAATAGGGATGGATCTAAAATCCAATGAAAAAAAAATTACTTGTGAGGATATCCAACCTGATGATTGGAGATCCTAAGACTTAGGTTCAAAGGAAAAACAAATCATGGAATACTTTGGAGTTTGGAAGCATCAAAATAAATAAATAATTGTTATAAAAAACCATCCCTATAATGTGGATGCATCCTACTTGCGACAATTTGGAGGTTGAGTTTTCAAAGAAAAATTCTTAATGAAATCTATGGCTCTTAATAGTCTAGTGTTAAATTGTAGGAATACCCTTGACAAAATTTCACCTATGTGAGTGTTAGAGTGGGGCTACTTCTAATGAGAATTTAAGTGTGAATTCTCTTAAGACACTCATGAATTTAGGATATAGCACAAGGTCAAAATGTGAAAAGCTTAAGAGTTCAATGTTGACATTGAACTATTATGGGTATAATAAAAACTTGTCTCCCTTAAAAAAAAAGTCATAGTTCAAGGCCGCAAATCCACTACTGACTCTGGGTTAAGTGTTGTAGAACTATTAAGTGAAACTTCAAAGCAATGCCATTTTCATACAGCATAATAGTTCATCTTTGTCCATAAATAAATAAAAGATTCTTTCTTTTATAAAAATAGTAAGGGATTGTTAGGATAATTTTATAAAATTAATAAAAAAAATAAGTTTTGATTTGCTTTTATCTTGAAAGGAAAATGATACCTTTTTAATTTGTATTAGGTACAAGTTTGATAAGAAAAAAAACCAAAAAAATACAAATAAAATAACATGGTGAGACTTTAATGGTCGATAGACATTTCATTCTTTATTGTTGTTCAGACTCTATGTTGCATTTTCAATAGAATAGGCTATGAATGTTTTACTTGCTAAACACGTGAAATAGTAGTATGGCAACAAATGCCTTTAATTTGTGTCCCTAGCTAATCAAAGAGTAATGGTTGACAATTAGTTTAGTTGTTATCCATGGCTATCCACACTTTCACTTCTTAGATATAACTTTAGTGCTTTATCTTATTAATTTTTTACAAACATATTATTCTTGTTGGGTAAAGAAAGGTGTTGGGGGAATGACTCTATCTCACATTATGTGCAAGAACACATGAGATAAAAACCAATGGTAGCTTGAGTTGTTGTACTTTGGGGGTGAGCATGTCAAGACCATTTACTTCATTTATAGAAGAAACTCTCACGGTTACACAAAATCACCTTAAAGAAAATGACAATATTCTTTAACTCTTTGCTATTGACTTTAATTTCTTTTTTTGTATTTTTATTTAATATTTTATTGTACATTTTGGTCAATTTCTATATATTTCTCCAATAGTTTCACTTAAGAAGTTGCATGCTTGTAAACTTAAATAGTCTTGTGTATACTCCTCCACAAACCTCTCACATTAATGGCATTTATGGTATTTTTGAAATAAATCTACTTATAGTCAATTAGGAGAAATTGGGCCACTAGCAATTTGCACATCTTCCTCTAACACTAAACTGGACACATACTTTGTTGTTGTCAATCTACACGTTATCCCACCAAGTTGAAGCATCTTTTTTAAGTTTATAAGCGATAATCTTGACTTGCTTCTCTTTTGGTACTACATGGCTTCAATATGAAAGTAGAAAACACAACTCCAAAGCTGTAGTTGTTAGACCCTTGAGTTTGACCTGTTTCACCATGTCTGAATGCTACAAAATTGACTTCATCAAGATCAAAATTGACATTTATAGAAATATTGGTTCTGATTGTTTGTTAATTGGATGATAGATTTTGATTTTTGATATAGTGGTTGTTGGTTACTAAAATTTTGATTCTAATTGTTGTTGGTTGAATGATAAGTTTTGGTTCTTAATATGATGGCTCACAATTATGAAAATTTTGGTCTTAAAAGTATGGATTTTACATAAAAAATGAAAAATAAACTTGTGTTCCTACATGTTATATACTAAAATCAGCCTCGCAAGGATGAGTCGTCGAGGAGACGAAAACCAGTCCTCGCGCTTCAACAAGGAGCTTTCAGGAAGCCTTGGTCAAACCAACAGATAACAACAGCGGAAAAATGATATCAGGCACCATGCCTCACCTCACTCGCCATACCACAATGGTGCTGTGAGGTATGACCCGTGAATCGGTACCCTAGCGATATGCGCGACGACTCCAATAAAGGTTTGGGATTAACCCGCCACAGTGGTCGATTGCTCTTCTCGCTACAGCGACCCTCACAGTGTCCCCAAGGCGAGGAATCTTGTTTGAGACAACAGAGTATCATGTCTGATACGGCAATAGCTATAAACCTACATGTTGACCTGAGAGGCCTACTTCCACAACCTACAGACGGAATGTGGTCTTTTCATTGTCTTTCTCATTTATTTGATGTAACACAACTATAGCTAGCAATTAATGCATGTAACCTCTCCTTCTTCTATAAATAGGATGGCATTGTTAGTAGAAAGGGAGAGGCCAATCTCTGGTAAGCAGAACTCCTGCAAATCATTCAGTATTAATAAAATCTCCGTCGTGGACATAGGGTCTGGTACCGCCCGGATTTAGCTGAACCACGTTAAAATCATCGCCTCTCTCTTCCTCTCGGTTCACTCTATACAAAACCTCAAGAGTGGCATTGATTCCCGAAACTCACATCCGATCGACTGAAGTTCTGGTCTTCTGTAAGAATCAAATTTCGACGACAACATTTGGCGCCGTCTGTGGGGAATCATCCGCTCTTTGAAGTCTCCACTGCTGTTCAGCAATGGCCCGAGGGAGAACAACCCGGAGTTCTATGGCTCCAGCATCTCAACATACTGGCGCACCTAAAGCGCAAGAGGTGCAGACGCCTGATCAATCTCGATCGGCTCTGGAAAATACAGTCAAAGAGTTAGCTGAAACTGTTAAAGCACTTGCTTAGGCACAAGTGCAAAATGCCCAGAGACAAGAAGAGGTCATGGCACAACTCCAGCGGCTTCGAGAGGAAGCATAGAGAGAGGTCCGTGATGATCGTGACGGCCACCGACTGGGGGACTAACAACGTGCAGAAAGCTCTACCCCTCAGCATGAAAGCCAGCATCCGGTAATGGATGAGGTTCTCCAAAGGCTAAAGCTAATTGCAGAGCACCCATAGCCTCAAGATAATCAGACGTGTTATGAAGAGGCCTTATCGTTCTCTGTGGAGATCGAGAAGCAACCTCTCCCGTAGAAACTCAAGGTGCCCGCTATCCCTCTGTATGATAGGAACAGCGACCCAAGCGATCACCTAAACAAGTTCAACACTCAAATGGACCTCCAAATGATTGATCCCTTGATGAAGTGCCATGTCTTTCCTGCCACATTAGGGGCGACACCTCGTGCTTGGCTTAGACGCCTCCCCGCACGCATTATTGGCAGCTGGGAGGATTGTCAGAGGAAATTCGTTAACCAATATCATGCGCTAAAGAGACAACTCATGCCTCCCTGCCATCTTGCAATGATCTTCTAGTGCAGGGACAAGTCACTCAAAGATTACATAGCCCGTTTTAGACATGAGGCCAACTCCGTGGAAAACCTCTCGGAGGAAAGCATTCTGACAACCATCTCAGCAGGACTTCGCAAAAATAGCAAGCTATATAGAAGCCTCTACAAGTCCCCCACTCAAGATCTCGCTGAATTCTATGATCAAGCAGCCAAACAAGTAAGGTGGGAAGAAACCTTCGAGATAGAGGAGCCCAAGCCCAAAGTGGGTCAAAGCGGCCCAACTGCGAGCATAAAGAGGAGTAGCGAGAGTTTCGACCACCCTACTCCTCACCTCGTGAAGAAGGCAAAACCTCAGCGGCCCAGAGACCGCTTCAAGAGCTACAGCATCTTTACAGATGCACAGGACAAAATCGTCATCGCAAAAAGGCATAACGAGGACTAAAAAAAACCCAGACCGATGAGGATACCCACCAAGTCCAGGGATCAAAACAGATTTTATGCCTATCATCATGAGGCTAGGCGCACCACCTTAGAGTGTCACGTCCTGAAAAATGCCATCGAGCGCCTCATCAGAAAGGGCCGCTTACAGGATTATGTGGTAGAACCCTCTGGGTAGCACACCCAACAAGCCCAGTGAGTAGTCACCTAGGAGCCTGAGTCCTCCATCAGGACCATATTTTGATCCTTTGCTAATTTATACCGGTTATGGTATTTCAAAATTAATGCAAATTGCCGATTGGCCAAACACCAATGAGATAAAGTTGTCTCTCCGCCTTTGCACTCTCGCTATAGCGAATGGTTCTCACCTCGCTACAACGAATGGTTCTCACCTCGCTACAGCCTCCCCGCTATAACGAATGGTTCTCACCTCGCTATAGCATCCTTGCTACAGCGAATGGTTCTCACCTCACTACAGCCTCCCCGCTACAGTGAATGGTTCTCACCTCGCTACACTGAACGGTTCTCACCTCGCTACAGCGGTCATATTCGTCACAGCGAATGATTCTCACCTTGCTACCACACAAACACAGACAAAATCGAGGGTGCGACGGCCCTGAGCCTACCTCACAAACATAAGAATCGAAGACTCAATGAATGGTTTCCACCTCGCCGTTATCAAAATGATATTATCACCACCCGCAGCTTACATGCGGATGAGTTTTTCGCAGCTCTCAGACTCCCACAATATGTGGATGTATTTTTTGCAAGTGTGAATCACTCATAAACTCACTCACGGTAGATTGGGCAGACTGAAAAATAAAGCACAACCGATTGGCTAAAAAGAGAAGTTCTCATTGATCATCACAAATTTACATTCAACAATACACGGAGTATTTGCTACATACATCCGAAAGGAGAAGAACCTATACAAAAGAACCTCGACAAGCGAGGTGAAGGTTCTGCATGGGGAAAGGCCAGTCTCTAAGCCTACTCCTGGGATAGAACAGCAGCCCATAGTCCCTCATGCTTATTTTCCCCATCGAAGCACCTATCTGGGTTGGAACTAGAGCGCCCCCAGAACTAGCAGGCCAGGTAGTAGAGCTACCAATGATGGCCAGGGGAGGTGGCCAGAAGACACCATGAAAGCCCCGCCAGGCCGATTCTGTGCCGAGGCCACGTACGACGGGCCATCCATGTCTCCCACCACCATGCGATAGGCCACCCGAGTCTCAACAAGCTTCGTCAGAAGCCAAGACACCAAGAAGCTCTAAAAGCTCTTCAATCTCCTCCATCAGATTTTCCTGAGGCAAAAGAAAGAATACCTCAGG